>PVIW01009952.1:0-24300 GCA_004026585.1 Noctilio leporinus
GAATAAAATCTTTACAAAAATTTATTTGTGTGGACTTGTGGTCCTCTCTCTGGTGGGCTGTGTCTGCTCTCAGGGCTGGATGGGAAACGGGGGCTCAGATGGGGAAAGGTGTGAAAGTGGTAGCCTCCTGGCTTTCCACCTGTGGCTTTCCATGGGCTTCCACATGAGGGAGCCTGAGGTCCTCCTGTTGCACCTAGGGTTTTGGGCCTTGAGTCAAGGCAGGCTTCCTGGAAGAAGAGGAAGAACTGGGGAGGTGAAGCTGAACCACAAAAGGTGCCCCTGGGGATGGTGGAATCTCCAAGGAGTCCCTCCTGGGCTCCAAGAATCTGGGGGCTGGTGTGGCCTTTGCCCCAGCCGCCCCCACCCACCCCGGGGCTCCCCGGCTGTCAGGTGAGGGCTGACAGTCTTGAGCTCCAGCCTCAGGTGCAAAGCCGGACACGTGGGTCCGCCCTCGGCCTTGGGTATTGGGCGGGGCTGCACCTGTCGCAGCCGCTGGGGCCGCTGCCACTGCGCACCTGCTCCAGGTGAGCCGCCCCGCCCCTGCGGTCGCTCGAGCGCCCCAGGTCCTGGCAGCAGCCACGGTTCAGTCACCGGGGTGAGTGGAGGTCGCCGACTCTCCTAAGTCAGGACCAGGCCTGGCGCGTGGGGGCGGCGGGTTGCTTGCGCCTTGCCCCGGGGGGCCTCTGGGCGGGCGCGGTCCCGCAGGAAGTAGCTCGGAGCCGGCCTGGCTGCCCGCGTCGCCCGGAAGCCCGAGCTGGTCGGCTTACTGGCCGCTTGGGCCTTCCCGCTGCTCGCGACGCAAGCTCCGGCGTCCTCGTGACCTTTGCGCGGGCGAGGGAGGGGGAGCGCGGAACCGGCGGCAACACCCACAAGCGCCCAAGCCCGGATCCTAGAGCAAAGGCCTCCCAGCGCGGGAGGCACGAACCGAAAAACCTGCAGGGGCCACGGCGCCCCGGCGTGGGCGGGGCCACCTCCCCCGATCCCCGCGCGCCCGGCCCTCGTGCGCGCCCCGCCCGCCCGCCCACCCACCCGGTCGGGCGCCCGGAGGGTGCGGCACCAAGTCTGGTCGGCTGCAGGGAAGCCGGTCAGGGGGGTGTGGTTCGCGGCGGGGCAGGACCGAGCCCCTGGGCCTTCGAGGCCACGGCTCCCATGCAGGATCTTTCCTCCCGGAGAGAAGTCCCGGGGCGCAGCGCGCGGGCACCGAGTCCCTGCGCATCCTACCTGAGAGGGAGACACTGGCAGCAGTGGGTGCTGAGCAGCAAAGCTGGCGGCCAGGTGGGGTGGGGGACAGGCCGCTCCGAGGGGCGGCAGCACCCCACCAGCCTGAGTGCAGAGGAGCCCTGGCTTTCTAAGAGCTGCGGGCGTGGGTGGAGGTGCTGGGTGGGGCGGGCAGGCAGGCGATGCCGGTGGAGAGGCCTGAGGCCCTGGGGTCTTGGCTCCCCTTGGAGGGGAGGGCGGCATCAGCAGAGGGGGGCCGTCCAGGTGCGGCGGTGGAGTCTGGCAGGTGCTCTGAAAGGCAGCGGGGCTGACGCGGACTCAGGAGAGCTCTGCTTCCCATCTGTGCTCGGGGCCGGTCGCTGGCGAGGGGCCCTAATGACTTAGGGTCTTGGCTGTGTTCTCAGCCTCCTGGCCAGCCCGCTGGGCACCTGGAGGAGAGGCTGGGCGCAGCCAGGAGCTCCAGCAGGACAAGGCTCCGCCCTGTGGGACCCTCTCCAAGGTTCTTGAGGGACACGGGTAGGGTTGGTGGGAGGAGTCAGAGGAAGGGTGTTGGGAAGCTGACGATGTATGAAGATGCTCCACTGCTGGCCCCGTGGGGGTGAGGGCAGGGCAGGGGCCCCTTCTATGGACATCAGTACCAGACCCCTGTTGGGGCCCTGAGTCCCAGGGCAGTCTGGGGGCGGAGCCAGTGGAGAAGCTGGCTGCCCCCCCCCTGGGGGACTCAGAGCTGGGAGCCTCTGCCAGGGCCCCCCTGTTCACTTCCTTTTCTAGAAAAGGGGGCACAATCCTCACATCCCGGCTTGAAACCAAGGTCCACGTTGATACCAGAGCCCATTTGCAACTACCCGCCGGTTGGGAACTACACCTGGGAGGTGTACAGGGAGGGACCAGAGATCCCTGATCAAGGCCCTTTTATTGGCAGGAGTTTCTATAGGACCCCCCCCCCCCACACACACACACACAGGTCACTAGCAGATCAGAGGTTAGAGACACACGGGTTGCTTGCTTTGGGTGCGGGGTCGGGGGGACATGAAGACAGCCCCATTTCCTTGGTGTGGCCTCACGTGGGGTCTCCAGGAAGCAGGACACACTGCCCAGCTGCGCCCCTTGTGTGTGTGCAGGGTGGCCTGACGGGGGTCTGCTTGTCCGAGCCCCTCACCCTGCTCCAGGTCCCAGCCTCTGCAACCTGCCCCACACCTCCGGCCTGGTGGGCTGCAGGGCCCAGAGGAAGGAGCCCTCAAGCCAAAGCTACAGGAAGAGCAGGCAGGCGGGGCTGGTGGGGCAGGCGGGGCTGCGGGAACCTCCGACCGCCCGCCTGCCTGGGTGGGGTTTAGGTTCAGGAGAGGATGTGACTGTGAGGCCAGGAAGCTACGGAAAAGTCCTGATGAAAACACAAACAAAAGCCAGGTCCAGAGCAGCCGTGAGCTTCAGCCTGGGCCAGGGGCCCAGCCGAGCAGAACTTGCTCCCAGCACAGGTCAATGACCCCTATGACCTATATCCCCTGCAGGAGAAAAGAGCCGGAACCAGGTGACTTGGTGCCCTCCCACGCCTGCTGCTCTGCTGAGCCGCGTCCCAGTCCTCTGATGGCTGCCGGGCCTGAGGCCCGTCCACAGAGGCAGGCCTGGCTGAGGGGAGGCCCACGGCATGGGCGGCACGTTGGCTTGTGAGGGTGAGGGACCCCAGGAGCTGTGCGGGTGCCGAGGGTGGGTGCGTGGCTCACGGTGTGCGGTGGGGCTGTGCCCCCTGCAGGAGCTGTCCCAAGCGTGGGCGGTGTGCGCCTGCTGTATGGGCCAGCGTGCTGGAGGTGTGGGGGTTAATGCAGGGTGTGTGGGGCAGGGCTGTGTGTGCAACAGCAGGAGGGGGTGTGAGGGAGAGGGGGTGCAGATGTGTGTGCGGGGGAGTGCAGGAGAGGCCACCTCCTGGCCTCATGAGGGAGCCACAGGGCGTGAGCCCATTCTCCCGCCCTGGGCCATCACGGTGGCCCTGGGCCATCACGGTGGCCCTGGGCCAGGGGAAGGTCCGTTGTGGGACCTGCCCAGGCCTTACGTAAGGTGCACGGAGAAACCTTGGTCGGATGTCCAGTGGCCCTGAGGGTATCTGAGAGGCAGCAGGTGCACAGGGCTGTTTGTGGCCAAAGTTACATGTTAACTCATCCTGTTCTTGGTTAACTTGCTCTCTGGGGATGGCAGCAGCCACCAACCCATCCTGGCGCCCTGATTGACTCACCGCAAAGACAGAGAGGAAGTCCCGCCCAGCCCGTGGGGTCCCGTCTGCTACCGCTGAGGAGCCGGCTCAGCCAGGGGCGGCACCGGGCCCAACCTGCCCGAGGAGGCCCCGTCAGACCATGGCAGGTAGCCGGGTCAGAGAGGGGTGGGTACGTGCCCCACTCACCCCCTGCACCTCGCTGGCTCCAGGCTGCCTTGTAGCCCGAGCTCTGCCCCCCTCCCCCTCCTCCAGGCTCGTGGGGGTGGGTGCTGCTGTGGGGCTCTGGAGGTGGGGCAGGGAGGGGTGGGCTGCTGGAGGCCCCCCACCGAGACGAGGGCTGTCTTCTCCGACTTCTGCTAGTGCTCATCATCCTGGTTAGGGAGACGTCAGGTCTCAGGGAGACGGGAAGGCTTGACCCGGAGCAGCACAGGGCCCTGAAAGCCAGGCTCCTTCCCCAGGTGGAAGGTGCCCACACTGGCTGCAGCTCCCCCAGGAGGGACAGGGCTGAGGCTACAGTGCCTGGCCCTTCACCTGGGGCTCATGTCCCAGGTGGACAAGCAGCCAGATGCTGGGCCCCGCCCTCCAGACCAGCTGTGGGCCGTGGGAGCCAGGGGTCCTGGGTGTGGCTAACCTGCGGGGTCGTCTTTCTGCAGGTGTCTGCAGCAGGCCCCCCGACTTCCTCTCCCCTTCTGGAGACCAGGTCCTGGTGCCGGCTCTGGGCAGTGTGGTCACTCTGAACTGCACGGCCTGGGTGGTCTCTTCACCCCACTGTCCTTCGCCCTCGGTGCAGTGGCTAAAAGATGGGCTGCCGCTGGGCAATGGGAGCCATCATGACCTTCACGGGGACGCCTGGTAAGAGACTCGGATACACCTGTGGCAAGTGGCCTGTCTGCCCTGCACCCTGGTCTGCAGCCACCTGGACAGGGGCTGGGGAGTGACTTCTTAGACATGGCATGGGCAGAGTGCCACTCTCAGTGACCCAAGAGACAGATGGCCCCGGTAGACACTCCGTCTACGCCACTGTCCAGGGCTGTGGGCACCAGCAGAGTCCTCGGGGCTGATGAGCCACTGGCCGTGGGCCAAGCCTGGGATCAGAGGATGCCCCGGACCCAGACCCAGGATTAGGGTGACCGCCGCTAACAGACCCATGCCCTCTCCAGGTCCTGCCGCTTCTCCTAGCCCAGGGCTGCCCGGGAAGCCCAGTCTGCAGCCTCTCAGGGTGAATCCCAGATAGGTGGGGCTTGGGGGTGTCCACTGATGCTCTTGGGTCTCCCCAGGGTCAAGGCCAACCTGTCAGAGGTGCTTGTGTCCAGTGTCCTGGAAATCAACCTGACCAGGGCTGAGGACTACGGGGCCTTCATCTGCTCTGTGGGGAATGTCAGCTCCTCCTCCTTCACTCTCTGGAGGACTGGTGAGGGGACCCAGGGGGTACGGGGTAGGAGGGGGGTCTGGGTGCCGGCTGAGGGGTGCGGTGGCTCAGGCTGCGGCTCTGTCCCCAGGCCCAGCTGGCCACCTGGCCGGGGTGCTGGCTTCGCTGCTGGTCCTGCTGGCCCTGCTCCTGGCCGCCCTGCTCTACGTGAAGTGCCGACTGAACGTGCAGCTCTGGTACCAAGACACGTATGGGGAGGTGGAGATGAACGGTAGGTGGGCGGGTGGCCAGGAGGGGTCAGCAGCAGGGCCGCCCTCGGCTCCCTCTGGGGAGGGCGTCGCCCCTGGCAAGCGGGGGCAGCTCTGGAGGTGGGGGATGAAGACGCATCGGCCCTGGAGGGCTCCGGTGAGCACACGAGCCGGGAGAGAGGGGCTCCGTGGAGCCCAGGAGGGCGCCCGGCGGGGGTGGCCGAAGGAGGCAGGCGGCCTGTCTCCTGGTCCGCGGGCGCCCTTAGAATCCTGGGCTGGGGAGGGGTCGTGGGCGGGGCCTGCGTCGGGGGTGCGGACCGGGCCTGCGCGCAGGAGGGGCCCCTAGGGGCCGGGACCTGGCGCTGGAAGTGGCGGCCGGGCCTGGAAAGGCCGCGCTGACTCGCCTCCGTTTGCAGACGGGAAGCTCTACGACGCCTACGTCTCCTACAGCGACAGCCCCGAAGATCGGAAGTTCGTGAACTTCATCCTCAAGCCGCAGCTGGAGCGGCGTCGGGGCTACAAGCTCTTCCTGGACGACAGGGACCTCCTGCCACGCGCAGGTACAGCGGCGCCCCGCTCAGTTCCGGGGCCCCGCGCTCTCCGGTCCCGCCCCCGAGCCAGGTCTCCGCGGCCCCGCCCCCAATGCCTGGCCCCGCCCTGTTAGGGCCTGGCCCCGCCCTCCTCGAATTTGGCCCCGCCCCGGTGTCTGGCCCCGCCCCTTGGGCCCCGCCCTCTCTCTTCCCCGCCCGGGACCGCGAGGGTCCCAGCCCCGCGGCTTTTCACAGAGCCCTCCGCCGACCTCCTGGTGAACCTGAGCCGCTGCCGGCGCCTCATCGTGGTGCTGTCGGACGGCTTCCTGGGGCGGCCCTGGTGCAGCCACAGCTTCCGGTGGGTGTCGCGCCGGACCGGGGTGGGGGGAGCCCAGCTGCGCCCTGCTGACGCCCCGCCCCCGCAGGGAGGGGCTGTGCCGGCTGCTGGAGCTCACGCGCAGACCCATCTTCATCACCTTCGAGGGCCAGCGGCGCGACCCCGTGCACCCCGCGCTGCTCCTGCTGCGCCAGCACCGCCACCTGGTGACCCTGCTGCGCTGGAGGCCGGGCTCCGTGGTGCGGAGGGCGGCGCGGGCGCGGGGGGGTGGGGGTGGGGGTTCCGTGGCGCTCTGCTGGGGCAGCCACCTTTGAGGTCTCAGGAGCCTGTGGGTGCGCTGCCTGGTGTGTTTGGGGGGCCGGGGCTTTCAGTGTGTGCCTCCCCCATGTCCACGGGCGCTCAGTACCCCCCTTGGCCCCCAGACGCCTTCCTCCGACTTTTGGAAAGAGCTGCAGTTGGCGATGCCGCGGAAGGTGCAGTATAGACCCAGGGAGGGCGACCCCCAGACCCGGATGCAGGATGACAAGGACCCCATGCTGATTGTGCAAGGCCGTGTTTCCCAGCGGCGGACCCTGGACCCAGAGCTGGACCCCGACCCCCAGGGGGACCTGGGTATGCGCACTGGGCCCCACCCCTGACCCCGAGGAGCCCGCACTGGGGTGGAAGGGGGGCTGCACAGCTCCCGCTATTTCAGAAAGGGATCCAGGGGGTGGTGACTCCTCCCTGTTGTCTGTGGGTGGGCTTGACACCACCCCGGGACCCTCTCCTCTCAGTTTCTTCCCCAGAGGCGCCTGGGCTTCCAGGACCTCAATAGGGAGGGGGCCGAGCTTCAGGCCTGGTGGCATCCCCTCCCCAGGTGTCCGAGGCCCGGTCTTTGGGGAGCCCCCGGCCGCCGCGCATGGGAGTGGGGTCTCGCTGGGGGAGGCCCGCAGCAGTGAGGTGGATATCTCGGACCTCGGCTCCCGCAACTACAGCGCCCGCACCGACTTCTACTGTCTGGTGTCCGAGGAGGACATGTAGCCGGCCTCTCACCTCTGATGCAGCCACAGGATGTCAGGGACAGCTGAGGGTGGGACTGTGGCCCCGGGACCCCGGGACCTTCCTTTTGCCAGAAAAATAAAGTCTTTGGATCCTGCCTGGGCCTCACTCTGTCCTCCCTGGGGTAGGAAGAGGGTACGCAGTGTCCTGGGCCATGTCACTTCCACCTCAGGCCCTCCAACCCTCACCCCTTCCCTCTTTCCCCCTGATGGCCACTGTCACCTCCCTATCTTCCCCCATGCTGTGCCAACACACACAGGTCCCTTGCCTTAGCCTCTGTGGTTCCCTTTGCTAGGTAGGTGACGGCATGGTTGCCCCCGCCCCCCTCTGACCTAGACAGGTGCCGGGAAGCCAGCCCCCTTCGAGACCCCAGGTTCTGACTTGACAAAAGCTTCCCCTTGTGAAAATATCAGTGGGAGCTTCACAGCCAAAGGGCCTGTCTCAGTGAGCGGGGGGAGGGGTCCCAACCCCACTGGACCCCGGGCCTCAGATGGACAGCTTGGGAGTCTGGTCCGGCAACCCCACCCGCAGTGCGGGGAGGGCAGGGCAGAGAGAGTGGTCACCGCTCTGCACCTGAAGTCCTAGCTCAGGTGTCGCTGAGGCCGCTGCCCTGTACCCCACCCCCTGGCCAGCGCTCCTCACTGACACTCCCGCCTCCCTGACCTGAGAGGCTGTGTGTGCGGCATGGTTGTGCTTGGGGACACCGGCATACCCAGCGGTCAGACCAGGCAAAGAAACATGCAGGCCTGCGGCTGCTTTCTTCACGGCCACCTTTATTCGTTCCCAGCTCTCGCTGTCCTGAGGCACTGCAGGGCCACCACGGCCAGCCCCACCTGTGCCCGTGTGACCTAGTCACGTCCCACCCACCAGAGCAGCCTCCAGCCCTGCCCCACTCCCTGCCCTGCAGAAGCCAAGTCCCCAGCTGCAAGCACCCCCCATCCCCTGACTCCTCCCTGGTGGCCCAGGCCTTTCCCAGTTGCACGTGGGGCTGCCGCGCGGCCCCTGGGCCATCAGCCTTCCCCTCCCGGCGGACTGGCGGGCGGCCGGGAGCTGAGCCTGTCCCGCAGAGGCTGGCCCCGAGTCGCGTTCTCCTCCGGTGGGAAGGTCTTGCCTAGGGGCCCAGGAAGTCCTCCTTTCGATAGCCCTTCTGCAGTTGGGCGGGGTGGGGGTGGGGTGCTGCGCGTGAGAGGGTGCCCCGCCCTGCATACCACCCCCCACCCCGCCCCGGGGTGCTGGTGCGGCCCCCTCTCCCTGGGTCTCCCGCTCCACCCCCGTGGGCTGCCGCCAGGGCCCCGTGTCTGGTGTGCGGAACGTACCGCCCGGAAGTCGCGGTGCAGCTTGCTGTACTGCCACAGGTTGGCCAGGAGGCTGGAGGCTGCCCGGGAGGACTTCTCACTGTCGGGGCTGGGGGTCAGATGGACGGCGGGGGTCAGCGGGGGTCAGCAGGGGAGGGGTGAAGGCGGGGCGGGGGGGCCCTCACCTGTCGCGCTTCTTCTTGATGAAGACCAGCCTGCGGAGCCCGTCGAAGTACAGCAGGTCCCGGGCGGCGACGGGACTGGCCACCACCAGGTTGTTCAGCACCGCAATGATGTTCACCAGCACGTCCGCTGGGGGCGACTTCTCGCCCACGCCACCCGGCAGCTTCTCGATCAGGTGACTCACCACCTTGGTGGCTGAGGGAGGCCAGGCGGTCAGGGTCAGCCCCACTCCCAGCCCCGGGGATCCCGCCAGACGCCGGCCAGGCTGGGCGGCCGCTAAGACCGCATCCAGGGCCCAGCCCGCGCGGCAGAGGAGGGCGTTGACTCACACATCTCGTCCTTGTTCCGGGCGTTCCGGGACAGGTTCCGGATGAGGCCGGTCAGCGAGCGCAGCTGGTGGTGGTCGGCTGTGCGGACGCGGTCCAGCAGTGGGTTCAGGATGCGCTCCTGCTCCAGGGCCAGGCGGCTGAGCACGCCCGCCCACTGAGGGCGGGAGAGCGGCCGGTGAGAGCGGGGAGGTACCAGCCCCCCTGCGTCCTCCCGGTCCGTGGTGGGGAACCGAGGCAGGACTGGCTCCTCTCTACCTACCTGTGCACCCCAGCTGGGGTGGCACCCAGGGGGACTCTGGTCAGCTTAGACCTCCCAGCTCCTCCCCTCAGACCCAGTGCCAAACCTGGAAGCCCAGGGCCCCCAGGCCTGTCCTCCCTGGGACGCTGGCCTCGCATTCCTGCTGCCCCTGAGTGTCCCATTTCTTGTCCCTCCTGCCCAGCTCTGAAGCCATCACTCCTGCCTCTTTCCCCTCTCTCTCTCTCTGACGTTACGGCCCACCCACCAGCCTGCAGGGGTCCCGCTGTCCCTCTCCCAACACTGTAGACTCCTGGAGTGCAGGCTCCCGCCCCCATGCACCCCAGGCGTCCCCCACAGGTGGCCCGGTGCGGGTCCCCTCTGGCCCAGCGCTGGTGCGCTGGCCCTCACCCTGCGGTCGCCAGCGGTGATGTTCTGCAGGGCCCCGGCGGCCGCCTCGGTGGTGTGCCGGTTGAGCTCACAGTGCTGCAGCAGGCGGTTGTACAGCCCCACGATCTGGGGGCTCCACAGCCACTCGATGCCCTTGGGGTCCTTAGACACCTCAGCGAAGGTGAGCGCGTCGGCGGTGAGGGGCAGCTGGGTGAGGGGTGCGGAGGTCAGCGGGGGTCGGGCCAGGGCCCCTCGCCCCCGCCCACCCCCGCCCACCAGGCCACCTCTCGAAGCCTCCGGCTCTGCGGCGTGAAGCAGCCCACCACCTCGCCGGACGGCGCCCCGGCCAGGTCCCTGCGGCCCCGGCCCTCCAGCCGCTGCAAGGCCGATGGCGGCATCTCGTCGTACAGGCGGTAGGACAGGTTCCTCAGCACGCACACGGCGTTCTCCACGCTCTGCAGCGGGCAGACTGCGGTCAGAACAGGCTGGGGCTCCCCGGGCCCTCGGTGGGGGCGGCCCCTCACCTTGTCCTCGCACTTGCCCACGTCCAGGGCTTGGTTGATGTACGTGACCAGGGCGTCCACCAGTCCGTGGCACTCACGCATCTTCTGGCGGGTGGCCTGGGAAGCTGAGCTGAGGTTCCTGCGGACGGAGACGGATCAGGGGCCCTGGGGAGAGCTCACCCCCACAGGGACCTGGACCCAAGGGCTGACGGTCTCCCGGGAGCACCTGGTCCGGGACCTTCCGAGACACGGCTGGCCCAGGTCCCTCTGCACGACCACCCGCCCACCCCTTGAAGCATCCAGAGGAGGTTGGAGGTCATGGATGTCAGACCAAGTCCCTGGTTTCGTGAAACCTGGACCTGCAGCCCCCGGAGTACCAGCATCACGCCTGGGGGCCTGTTCCCCTCCCGCACCTGCACCCGCGCCTGGGCCGTCTACTTCCAGCTCCCTGGCTGTCTCTGCCTCCGGGCTGCCCGTCAGGCCCCGGGCTGCCGTCTCGGCCTCCCCAGCCAGCCGCCCCGCCAGACGCCGCCCGCCCGGCGCACCTGAGGAAGCCTGTGGCGTTGTAGAAGATCTCAGACTCAGACGCGTTCTGCTGGATGAGCGGGGGGCCCCCGGCCCCCGAGAGGGGGCTCAGCACCAGGTCTGTGAGCTGCTCCAGCGTGTCTCGGGCCAGGCGGTCCTTCAGGTGGTCGCTGGAGGACAGGTTCCACAGGATCCCTGGGCGGGGGGGCCAAAGCTGCGGTCAGCGGAAGCCCAGCCATTTCTTCCTCGGCTCTTCCGCGGATGAGGGAGGAAGCTGCTGACCTCTCGGCGCCCCACCTGGTCCTGGGAGCCTCACCCAGGAGCCCCACGGGGCTGCAGCCGACCCTGGGGACGCCCCGGGCACCGGGTGGTCCCTGGAGCCACAGAGGGGGGGGGCAGGGAGGGCAGGCGCAGCGGCAGGCGGGAGGAGGGCCCGCGGCAGAGCCAGCAGTGCCCGCGGGCAGGACACGGGGCCCCAGGCACAGGGTGGTCCCTGGAGCCACAGAGGAGGGGGGCAGGGAGGGCAGGCGCAGCGGCAGGCGGGAGGGGGGCCCGCGGCAGAGCCAGCAGCGCCGGTGGGCGGGGCCCGGGCCCGGCACCTGTGACGTTCTTGCGCAGCTCGTCGTCCTGCTCGCGCAGCGTCCGCAGCAGCTCGAAGATGCCGTTCTCCTCCACCAGCGCCAGCTTGTTCTCCGCGCTGTCGTAGATGAGGTTGCGCATGGCGCCCGTGGCGTGGCGCTGCACCTCCTGGTTGGCGTGGTTGAAGAGCTTCACCAGGCGAGGCACGGCCTGGAGGCTGAGGGCCTGCAGCACAGACATGCGGGTGCTCCACGTGAGCACGCTGCGGGCGTGTGCGGGGGTGTGAAGACAGGTACAGAGGTGTGCAGGGGTGTGAAGACAGGTACAGAGGTGTGCAGGGGTGTGCAGGGGTGTGCGGGGGTGTGAAGACAAGTACAGAGGTGTGCAGGGGTGTGCGGGGGTGTGCGGGGGTGCGAAGGTGTCCATGGAGACATGCAGGTGCACCCAGGGGTGTGCAGGGGTGTGAAGACAGGTGCAGGGGTGTGCAGAGGTGTGCGTGTCAACCCCCTCCGCCTCTCCTCTGTGAGAAGGCTCAGGGCAGGGCTGAGTCTGCCCAGGCAGCGGGGGGATTAGGGAACGGGGTCAGGGACCCGGGGTCGTGGGGCTGAGGGTCACCTGCTTCTTGGCCGCGGCGTCGCTGTAGCACCTGTGCTGGATGTAGGCTGCTCCCAGCACCTGCAAGTTGGGGTCTGAGGCCATGAGGTACTTCACTGCCGAGGGCAAGTCGATGTCACTGAAGCTGCGGAGACAGGGGTCAAGGATCCGGTGACCCGGGAGGCCGGGCGTGGCAGCAGCCCCTCCCCACGTCCGGCCTAGCTCACCCGCTGCTGAGCCTCTGCAGAGTGCGCTGCCCGCCGTAGCTGTCCAGCCCCCGCACGTCCGGCAGGTGGCCAGCCTCACCCAGGCTGAGGCTGCGCACGGAGGGCGCGCGGGCCAGGGGCTCCAGCACCGCGCCTGGCCCCACCCCGGCCGCCGCGCGGCTGCGGTGGCTGCTCTGGAACCGCTGCAGGGTCCGCATGGCCGGGGCCCGGATAGTCCGGCTGGGGGGCGGCGCCTCCACAGCCTCGGGCCAGTCCAGGCCCCCTGCCCGGCTGGAGCTGGAGCTGGCCTGGCGCTCGTAGGCAAAGGCCCGGTAGGCGCTGTTGGCCGCGGGCTCCACCTGCTCGGACGCCACGCTGCAGTGGTCTTCCAGGCCCCCAGCCCCCAGCCGCAGCGAGCGCAGGGACAAGGTGTCGTAGTCCACCCGGCTCCCGCCTGCCACACGCTCGTGGAGGGACAGGGGCCGGGGGGGCACCGGCGCGGCGGGGGCGGGCTGGGCTCCCCTGTACCCCGTGGCCCCAAAGGCACTGCCCCCGTTGTGGGCAGAGCTCAGCCTCCGGCCGCTGCTCAGGTCCACGGCCGAGAGTGACGACCAGGCCCCCGGGCTGCAGACCGGCTTGGAGATGGGCCAGAAGGCCTGTGGGCGGGATGGGGAGGCGGTGAGAGGGGGTCCGGGCCCTGGCCCTGGGGACCGCAGCCTCCCCGGGAGCTTTTCCCGCGTGGCGCTGAGCCCCCGCCTCTCCAGGTGACACTCACCGAGGCGCTGTCCCCACTCAGGCCCTGGGAGCGGGAGCTGAAGCCTGTCTGCAGCGTGTGGTACTGGCCCCGCGATGTCATACCTGTGGACGGGGACAGCAGCAGCGTGGCTGGGCCCAGGGGCAGAGCACTGCTCTCCTGCCTGCCCTCCTGGACCCTGGGATCACGGGCCAGGGGTGGGGCAGGTGCCTTGGCCCTGGTCCCTGCCCCCCACCCTCCGCTTCTTCCGACGCCAGCCCCGGTGGTCCCTCTCCCGCAGCCTCCATCCGTCCCGCTGTGCGGGGGCCGGGCGAGCTCACCCCACACCCTCCCAGCCCCCAGGCCGCGTGCGGGGACTCCTGCCTCAGCTGTCCAGTCTCTGCCGGGCCACAGTGCTGGCCCCCACTTCCAGGAGGGCCCACTGCCTCCTGTGAGCCCGGCCTGTGCTGTGGTCCCCCAGGGAGAGGTTTTGCCCGCTGACGGTGACAGCGTCCCGGACCTGCCTGTCCGGAGGGGCGGTCCCCACCCCACCCGGCAGAGTCACTCCCGCATCATCCAGCCACTCAGCGGAGGGTGCTGGCGCCGCCCGACTCCAGGGTGAGTGGACGGGTGGAGCTCTGAGGGCGGACGATGGGAGATGGGTTATGGGTTGCGGGTGAGGAAGGGTGGGCGGATGGACAGAAGGACTGGAGGGTGACGGGTAGCTAAGCCAGAAGTCGGGGTGCTGGAAGGATGGGGACTGGGTGGATGGGGGGGCAGATGGTGGGCGCGAGCCAAGGCGGAGCAGTGGGACAGACGGACAGACGGACAGCGCGGGGCTGCCGGGGTCCCTGCTGGGGCTGTGCCTGCGGGGAGGAGCCCCTGCTCCCCGAGGACCCAGGTGGGGTGGAACTGGGGGCCTTGTCCCCCGCCTGTCTCAGACCTGCCCTGGTTAACGAGGCTTCTGGGCAGGGGCTATTAACCCTTCGACGTCAGCGAGGCTCAGCCTGGGGGCCTTACCCCCACCCCAAATTATAATCTTCCTGCCCCTAATTGTCAAAGCAGCCAGGGCGGTAATTAACCCTTCCCTGTTCCACCCTCCACCCCGTGACCCCTGGGCGGCGGCCAGGCCACCAGGGAGGCTGAGGCCTGGGGCAGGGGGTGGGGAGACCCGGGAGTCCAGGCTGCTCTGCACCCCTGGGCTGGCGGACCTTCGTGTGAACCGCTGCGGCCCAAGGCCTCCGCCCCCGACATCCTGGGGGTTCCTCTCTCTACCCTCGGTCCTGGTGCTGTGGTTGGTGCAGGAAGAAATGGCAGGGAGCCATGTATGCACACGTACGCTCACGCGGGATGTACGGATGTGCGCCCAGTCACACAAGAGGCACCCAGGCATGCACATGCACATGCACATGGACTCACACAGGATACACACATGTGCACACACATCACCAGCACACACACACCCACATTTGCCCAACATGCACACATGTGCACACATACATGCACACAGCATGTACACGCCTACACACGCTCGCAATGCGTGCACTTACGTTCACACAGGATGCACACATGTGCGCGTACACACTTGCATAGCACGCACATATATCCACACCTCTGTACACCGTGCGCACACATGTGCACACACACACTCACTGGCAGAGCCCGGATCCCTGCACAGGGCGGTCCGCCTGGCACTGAGCGCCCCCCACCTGCTGTTCTCACAGAGTATCTGGGTCACCCCGATGGGGCCTCCCGTGCAATTCCAAGGGGACCCTGGTCAGACAGGCAGGCGGGTGGCAATTGTCCAGGATCCCCAGACCCGCCCTCGGGTTTCTGTCTGCTCTTCCCGGGGTGGGGCGTGGAGCTGGAGGGTCTGTCTCCCCGGGACTGAGGTGTGGCCTGTTTCTGGCAGCGTGTGTGACTGTCACAGGGGACGCGTAAGTTCCGGTTTGCCCAAGCCGTGTGCCAGGTGCCAGTCATCCTGTCTTCCCCCCAGGGCCCAGGGCCGAGGGGGCAGGAGGGCTCGGCGGGACCCAGCCAGGAGGACCCCTGGTCCCCGTGGGGTGGTGGGAAGCCTCGCCCATGGCCTCTCTCACACCCTTTTGGGTGGGGTGGGTGAGTCAGTGCGGGCCCGGGTGAGTCAGGGAGCGAACCCTGGAACCAGCCTCATCCAGGCCTCTCGCCGGCACCACCACACCCGCCACAGCCTCCTCTGCCTGCCGCCCCCGCCCCCGTGCCCACCGCCCGGCACCCACCTGCCGGTGTCTGCCTACCTCGGGCGCCCACGGCAACCCCGCCGGGCTCCGCGGTCCCATTGTGCCTCGGCTGCTGGCCCAGCTGCAGGAGGCGGGCGCGGACCTGCTCCTGGACACGGGCAGCTCGCAGCCGCTCGGCCTCCGGCCCCTGCGCGCCCCGGCGGTCCAGCTGCAGGTCTGAGGGCATCGCCAGGGAGCACACGCCGGCCTCGGGCTGCAGGGCCGACAGCAGGAAGTTACCGTCCTGCATGGCGGCAGGTCCGCGGGGCTGGGCCCACCGGGCCCCGACTGCTGTGGGCGCCTCCAGCCCGAACCGTCCTCAGGTCTCAGGTCTCGTCCGGAGCAGCCCTGCCCCTGAAGTTCCCTCCCCACTGGCCTCTCCCGGAGCCGCCAAAAGACAGAAGCCGGCCTGGCTCCCAGCGCGGCGGGGGGCGGAGACACCTGGGCCAGGTAGGAGGGAGGGGCCACTGCCTGCTTAAGGTGGAATTTGGGCGGAAGAACAGGCCCTGCGTGGCTCAGGTCCTGGCCTGGCCGCCCCCTCCGTCAGCCCACAGCAGGGCAGGGCCTTGGGGGTCCTGGGCCCAGATTTGCTCCCCTCCATAAGGCCCCAGCAGACCCCTGGGGGACCTGGCTGTGCTCTGGCCTGCTCCCGGGACCCAGCCAGGAGCCCGGGGTGGGCCCAGGCAGGGGCTGAACCTTAACATTAAGAGTCATCATTAGGGTTCCGGCGTCAGTGCTAAGGGTCAGGGCTGAGGATCATGGGTTTGGGGTGGAAGAGGCACCATCCTTGTGCCTGCAAGACCCTCCAGGCCTGCACCCCATGGGCTGGCCCCAGCTCCCCGCCAGCACACCAAGGGCCTCCAGCGCTGGCTGGGCCTCCCTGGCGCCCCTCCCAGGCTCCTGCCCCTCAGGCTGTGGGGGTGGGAAGCCGTGCCAGGCTCCTGAGTCACGCTGTGATGGGACACCAGGTGGGGCTGCCTGACTCCCAGGGGCCTCCGCCTGCTGCTGCTCAGACTGGGCGTGCAGGACCCAGGAGGCCTGTGGGGACTCAGGTGTCGGGGTGGGAGTCGGGCCCAGGGTCTCCTGCAGACCCTCACTCAGCTGGACCAGCGGCTGTAAGGCCCCCGGGAAGGCCTGGCGAGGGTCCAGGGGGGTAGACTGAGTGGGGATGAGGGGTGGGGGGCTTCACGTCCCTTTCGGGGTCCCCTCCAAAAGCCCTGGAGGCTGCTCTGACAGCCCCTGTCTCCCTAAGCCCGCTTGCCCCCCACCCTCCCACACCCCCGCCATTTGCCTCGCTGCTGGGTCAGCCCTGGCCGCCGGCACAGGGGCCCTCCCAGGTGGGCGTGCTGGTGGGGGCAGTGGCCCGGAGGGGAGCGGGGGCCGGAGCGGTCAGGGAGTGGTGTAGGGGGTTCCGGGGTCCCTGGGAAGGGCAAGATGACGCTGGAGCGGGGCCCCGGGGCTGGAAGAAATGGCGCCAGATGGGAGACCTACCCGGTTGGTGGTCCGGACGCTGCCAGGCTGGTGGCTCATCGCAGAGGCTGCTTCGCCCAGCTGAGGGGTCCTGGGCTGCATCCCGGGCCCAGCGAGGCGTCTCACTGCAGGACAGGCTGCGGGGGGACCGGAGGGCGGGGTGGGAAACGCCTGCACACTCAGCTCATCAGACCGGTTGCTTCTCTGGGAGACGTGTTTTGAGTGGAAAAATCCCGGGAGACAAGTCTGTGTGGCCCAGCACACCTGGAGGCACATGCCTGGGCACGGCCAGGCCCGCCCTTCGTTGGGGGTCCACTTGGGCCCCCCAGGCCCTCCGGGGCCTGGCCTGACCCCTGGCTGGGGCAGGCTGCAGGTGGGGGTATGACGGGCCAGTGGGGAGCCCCGGGCAGAGGGGACTTTGGTGGGGTCGCCGCCATGGGAGGGAGAGGAGGTGCCCAGCTTGGGGTGACCCCGTTTTCAACAGCCTGCGGGGTCCCCAGGGCCAGCTCTATGAAGTTTCCCCCATCCTCTTGGCAGGGAGGCTGTGGGTGCCCAAAGCTAAGACCCCTCGCCAGTGTGGGCCTCGAACCTTTGTGACGAGTGTCCCAGGAGAGCCTGGGACCCCAGCCTCACCCTCTCTAATCACTGAGGGGCCGGTGGGATCAGCCCTGACCTGGGCCTGTCCCCGCTGCCTTCAACCCCAGGCAAGAGCCCATCTGGCTCCTGGACAGCTTTCTGTCCATCCTCCTCTCCCAGGATCCAGCTCAAGGGGAGGGACTGCAAGGAGGATTCACGGTGGACTTCCGGGAGGAGTTGGGCCTGTGGCAGAGGGAGGAGGATTTACCCAGGGAGCTTGGAAGACAGTCGGGAGGCAGCAGCAGAGCCTGGGAACCTGCATTTAACCCCGTCCAGTGCTTCTGGTGCACCACGGGAGTGAGAACCTGGACCCTGGGAGCCGGGCACAGTGTGTGAGCCACTCTTACTGGGGACTGGAGGCTGGGGACAACCTCGGCTCTGCTCCAGGGAGGCCCGAGGGGTCAGCGTAGCATTTACACCCTTTCATCCGACCGGGTGGAGTGGATGGGGAGGGGCACCTACAGGAAGAGGGGACCCCCGGGAGGCTGTCACAAACATCTCCGGAGGAGGAGTCGGGGAAAAGAACAGGGGTCCAGGATGAGGGGCCTCGGAGCCAAGAGCCAGAATGGGGGTCGGGAAGGAAGACCCCTGGAGCTTTGGTGACCTGGAGGTGGGGGAGGGATGCAGAGGGTAACACGCCCCACCCTTGGGAGCCTGGAGAAGGTTATGAGGAGCAGAAGATGGGACGTTAACAGCAAAATAGTATTCAAAACAAAACCCAGGAGCCCACAGGCACACAGAAGTTCAGGGGCCCAGGGTGGGGGGCCTGCAGGGCTGGGGCTGGGTCAGCCCAGCCGCCCCTAGTTGCTGGGCCGGGTGTGGGGCGCAGCTCTCCCGCGAGGTCCCCAGAGGCACCCTCGGTCCCAAGTCTTGCAACATCCTGGGGTCTGCACTCTCCCGCCAAGGGCAGCCCAGTCCCCGCCTCCTCCAGGCGGCCTACCTGTATTTCCACCTGGGCCCTGCCTCTGATGCTCCAGGGTCCTCCCCACCCCCTTGCAGCTCTGGCGTGGAAGGTGCTGGAGGGATACCCGTCCCAGTCGCCCCAGGGGTTGGCACCTTTCCTGCACTCTCCCACCCCCACCTACCTACCGCCCCTCCTTCTGAGCTCTTCCTGGGCCCTTTTCGGGGACGGGTGTGTGTGACAGGCTCAGCTTTCTGCTGGGGTCTGGCGTGGCCCCATCAACAGACAGCCGCCCACAAAGCAGCGAAGCCTGTCAGGGTGTGGGGGCAGCTGACGCCCCGGAGACCCTTTCACTGCTCTCTCGGCAGAAGCCCAGAGGGGGGCCCCAGACTGGAACAGGGTGGCGGGGGCCAGGGCTAGATGGGGGCAGCAGGAGGGGCGTGGGGGCCCTCCATGCACATCAGCAGGGGAGTGACTGAGATTTGTGTTTTGAAAGAGCATCTGCAGGGGGTGCGGGGGGCAGTTAATGGGAGCAGACCAGCGACCAGCGGGGAGGTGGTGGCCTGGGAGGGTAGGGAGCTTGGAGATGCCCAGCTGCCCCTGTTTCCCCAGCAGTGAGTCCCCGTTATGGGGGGACAGAGCCCCGCTGCCTCCGCTGAGCCGTGAAACGGTGACAGGAATTCACGGCCCATCACGGCCCATGCGCCGGGCAGGGTGCTAACATTTTTGTCACACTCTGTCCTCAACCCCCACAGGAACCCCAGGAAGGCGAAGCTGTACCAGCTCTTTTTTCACAGATGGGGAAACTGAGTCCCCCGGAAGCTTAATACGGTCCCGGAAGTTCTGGTACAAGCTGGAGGGGTGGGTGCAGACAGATTTCTCGCCCTGGGTGACAGCAGGGCAGGGGCGGTTTCAGAGGCCAGTGCTGGCTGTTGGGTGGAGGCCTTGGCGGAGCCCCTGCGGCCCCCCAACTAGGTCTGGGGCACCTCCAGCGGCGAGTGGACTTGTGCCGCTTGGGGCTTCCAGGGGTTTAGCTTTGGTCCAGTTTTAAACCAGTTCCTGTCCCCGGGGCTGGGCGAGTCCCTGTTGTCTCTGGCCTGAAGGGCATCAGGGTGTGACCTCGCCCGGGGCTCTCCCTCCGGACTCGGCAGGTCTTGCTGACGCTGCTGGCTGTTGGGTGCAGAAATCAGCGCCCGCCGCCAGCACACGGGTCTGTGCTCCGTCACCGTGGCCTCCTCAGGAATCACGCGGAGCCCCGCTTCCCCCTGCTGTTCTCCACCCGTCTTCTGTTCCCCGCTGGGGTCTCGGGAAGGGCTATTCTTATTTCCGAAACGGCTGCAGTGGCTTCTCGTTCGGCAGTTGTGAGTTTCCTTGACGTTGTTCCTCCCAAGTGTGGTTAAGTAATTCCCATTTTCCTTGTCTTTATCATTGATTTTTAAGAAGACTTCATCTGATTTTTTTTTTTTAGGGCAGGTTGAGGTTCACAGCAGAATTGAGAGGAAGGAACAGAATTGCCAGCAGGTGTGGGGTGCAGCTCTCCCACGAGGCCCCCCGAGGCTCAGCACTTGCTGCCTCTCGGTTCCAGCCAGACGTCCGGGTGGGCCCTGACTGGGAATCGAACCAGCCACCTTGGGGTTCGCAGGCCGATGCCTATCCGCTGTGCCACCGGCCACCGTAACTGACACCCCCCAACAGAGGGCACATGGGTCACAGTTGGTGAACCGGCACTGGTGCCAATTGCCACCCAGAGCTCACCGTTGACGTCTTGGTGCTGCACCTCCTGTAGGTTGAGGCAAAAGCACCCACCTGCTCCCCTGCCCCACCCCTGACCACCACCGGCCGTTTCCTGTGTCACGGAGGTGCTATCACACCCCCGGTGGCCTTTTCAGACTGGCCTCCCTCACTTAGGAATGAGCGCTGACCTGTCCTCCAAGCTTTTCATGACCGGAGAGCTCACTTCTTTTTACCTCTGAATTAATACCCCGCTGTCTGGATGGGCCACCGTGGATCCACCCATCACCTCCTGGAGGCCGTCTTGGTTCCTTCCCAGTCTTGACAGTGATGAAAAGAGCTGCCGCAAACACCCAGGTGCCTTTTCCGTGAACGGAAACTGTCCGCTCCTCTGGGTAAGTACCCAGGAGCCCAGTTGGCGGGGCCTGTGGCCCGAGGATGTTTGGTTTTGTGTCACCAAACTGTCTCTCACAGTGGCTGCACCCTCTGCCTTGCCAGCAGCAGGGGCGAGATTCTGCTGCCCTGTGTCCCCCAGCACTTGGCGGTGCCAGAAATCTGGACATCAGTCATTCCAGTGGGCGGGCGGTGGCATCTCCGTGTTGTCCTTTGAGTTTCCCTGATGACACATGACGTGGAGCACAGGCTCACAGGCTCACTTGCTGTCTCTATAGCAATTCTAGGAAGGTCTGTGGCATATTTTTAGGTTGAGTTATTATTGCTTTTCCTACTGAAATGATTGAATTTAAGAACTATTTTTAAAAAGATTTTATTGACTATTTTTAGAGAGGGGGGAAGGGAGAGAGGCAGAGAGGGAGAGAAACATCCATGTATGGTTGCCTTTCACCTGCCTCCAGGCATGGACCTGGCTGGAGACCTGGCTTGCAACCTGGTCATGTGCCCTGGCTGGGAATCGAACCAGCAACCTTTGGGTTTGCAGGCAAGTGCCTTATCCACTGAGCCACCAGCCAGGGCTGTTTGTTGATTTATTGATGGCCATTCTGAGGTATGAGGTGGTGTCTCATTATGGTTTTAATTTGCATCTCTCTGATGATGAGCAATGTTGAGCATTTTTTCATGAGTCTATTTGATATCTGTATATCCTCTTGGGAGGAATATATATTCAGGGCCTTTGTCCATTTTTAACTCAGATGGTTTTCCTGGTATTAAGTTGCATGAGTTTCTTATACATGTTGGATGTTCACCCCATGTAGGATAGGTCATAGGCAAGTGTGTTCTCCCATTCAGTAGGTTGCGTTTTTGCTTTGTTGGTTTCCTTTGCTTTGCAAACTTTTTAGTTTGATGCAGCCTCATTTGTTTATTTTGCTTTATTTCCCTTGCTCTAGGACACATATAAAAACATTGCTAAGAGTGATGTTGAAGAGTTTGCTGCCTGTTTTGTTCTAGGAAATTTGTGGTTTCGGGCCTTATATGTAAGTCTTTGATCTGTTTTGAGTTTCTCCTAGGATGTGGTGTGAAAAAGTGCTCTATTTCTTTTTCTTATTTTTTGACGTGTCTGTCCAGCTTTTCCAACACCATTTGTTGACATTTGCCCCTCCGCCTCCCCCTCCCCCTTCTTGCAGTGTGTATTCTCAGGCCCAGAGCGAGTTCTTTTCTTGGTACGCCACATCTCTAAGTGGGGCCAACCCATCTGAGTTAGATACTTAGGGAGGAGTGGGCAGGACCAGCTGGGGCCCTGGGTGTCTTCTGGGTGGGCAGCTGGCAGGTTGGCTGTGTGCTCTGCCCAGGGGCACTTGTCCACTGGGGACCAGCAGGACTTGCAAGTGTGCTCTGCCCAGGGGCACTTGTCCACTGGGGACCAGCAGGACTTGCAAGTGTGCTCTGTCCAGGGGCACTTGTCCACTGGGGACCAGCAGGACTTGCAAGGAAGCCGGCACGCCGCAGGTGACGTGGTGTCTGTGAACACCTGGCTGCTCTCGTCAGCAGCCCCAGAGCTGGACGCCTCTCCCCTGTTCCTTCCAGCAGCTCCGTCTCTAGAATATTCTCAGGGCCAGACTGGAGCGTCTACCGGCTTCCTTCGGTCAACATCCTTCCTGCTGCTCCGTGTCTGGGGTTGCGAGCCTAAGTGAGGTCTGTGCTATGGGCTTCGGTAAATCGCCAGGACCGTTGGGCTGCAGGGCAGACGTGCTGTCTTCCCGCTGAGTGTGGGCCGGCAGGTGCCCAGGCTGACAGCCCCAGGGGCCCACACTGTCGGCCTGGGGACCCGCGACTGCCACCTCCCCTGGCCAAAGGGACTTCGTGGATGGGACTCAGTAAGGATGCTGAGGGAGGTGGGCAGGTTGTCCTGGGGCCCGGCCCCTCATAGGAGGGGGGGCCAGAGTCGGGGCTGTGAGGGTGGGAGCAGGGGTCAGCGGGACGGACGGGAACAGGAAGGAGGTGCTGCTGGCTTTGAAGACAGAGGGGGAGCCCTTGAGCAGAGAAACCCGGGCGGCCCCTGGGAAGGCAGCGGTTTCCATCCTCAAGTCTCCAGGCGTGCAGCCCCATGGAAACCGCAATTGCCGGGCTCCGGCCTTCAGAACCGCACGCTCACAAACTCCACCATGTTTGCGGAACTTGGTACGGCAGCTCGGAGAACCTCGCGTAGGCAGGCGCCCAGCACCAGGCGGACCAACGGCCTCCCTCCCGTGGTGGGGACGCAGGATGAAACTGGAGCTGAGCCCCGGGAAGAGCTGGTCCCCAACATCATCCGGCCTCTGCCTGAATCCTCGTTAGTGCCCTCCTGACCTTGGACT
Source organism: Noctilio leporinus (assembly GCA_004026585.1). Lineage (NCBI taxonomy): Eukaryota > Metazoa > Chordata > Mammalia > Chiroptera > Noctilionidae > Noctilio > Noctilio leporinus. The sequence goes on from PVIW01009952.1 coordinate 22,262, forward strand.
TCCAGCCCCGCGAGCCAAGGTCAAACCTCACAGATGCTCCCCTGCCAGCCTGGTCATAGGGCAGCCCCCACCCAGGGTGCCCACTGCACCTCCACCTCTGAGGGGGTGGGAGTGATACCCGGCCGTTCAGATGCCGGGAACTAAGTACATGGCTCACAGGTGGGAAGGACACGTGACTCCACAGGCACATGGAGGCCAGCACAGTGTCTCCCTGGGGACCAACACCGAAGCTCAAAGGGAAAGGGTGGGAAGGGGACAGTGGTCTTGGGGGCGGAGGGCACTGCAGCTGCGAGTCAGGAAGGTCATCAGGAGCAGGGACCGTGCCCAGGGCCACCCATGGGGGCCGGGCTCTCCGGCCATCCCCCGGGCCCATCCCTGTCCCCAGAGAGCCAGACGGAGGACCAGTCGGAACTAAAAAAAATATTTCATTTCATTCTGAATAAAAAACGGAACAGACAGAACTCTCGGAAATCCTGAAAACAATGTCATCGCTACAGCAAAATTTCACAGAAATCATCGCATGGAGTGTGGGGACGAGCCAGGCCAGGCCGGCTGTCAAGGCTGCCTCTCTGGGGAGGGGCACGAGGGCTGGTGGCCTCGGGGGGCCGGGGAGGGCAGGCACAGGCGGGGCGGTGCCCCTGCGGTGAGCCCCGCGTCCCCAGAAACCGGGCTCGGGAAGTAGCAGCAGCGGGGCGGGGCGCCTGGTCTTCAAGGGCCCTCCCCGCGGGAGCCCTTGCGGCTGCGGCTGCGAGTGGCCCACATGCCCCGCCGGGAGTGGTAGTAGTGGTAGAAGTTCCTCAGGCGCAGCCGCTCCACCTCCAGCCCCGCCTGCAGGACCCTGGGAGGAGAAGGGTGTTGGGCTGGGGGCCCCAGTGGGAGGATGGACCCGGGGCCCCCGTTGGGAATGGGGGTCTCCAGGCAGCAGGTCCTGCTGGAGGTGGAGGGAGGCCGGATGTCTGTCCCCCATGGAGGGGGCTCACCTGTCCAGGAGCTCCCAGTCCTCTCCGCCCCACTGGTCCCGGAACTCCTCGGTGTTCATGCCTCCGATGCGGTCGAAGTCCGACTTGTAGATCCCAAACAGGCCGAAGCCGTTCACCTCCCAGTACCCTGGGTGGGGAAGGGCGCCCTTCAGACCCGCCAGGCTTCCCCGGGACCTCAGGAGGGGTTCTGGGCGGGTCCCCTCAGCAGGGGCCGCCCTTCCTTCCGGTGGGTTATGACCTAGGAAGCCTGCGCATGACTGGGTGCTGGAGGACACCCCTGGTGGCTGGGCGTGACCCTGGAGGCACCAGGGGACGACCTGGGCACTCTGGGGGGGACCCCAGACACAACAGGGCATTACAGGGGCACCGATGGGGCCCAGGCCCGCCTCAGGGGGTGGCAGAGGCCCCCGGGGAGCCTAGGTTTTACCCTGGCCTTACCGTGCGGGTCCCCTGGCCAGCTCCCGCAGCCCAGGCGCATGACCACGGGGGCGAAGGCCAGCTTGCCCTCCACACAGTGCTTGCGGATGCCGTCCAGGATGTTGAGGGGGAAGTGGATGTGCAGGTCGCAGAGGAAAACGATGCTGCTGGCATCCTGGGTGGGGGAGGCAGGAGGCCTGAGTGCCGCGCGGTCCTCCGGCAGGCGGCTCCTACCTGGCTGCCGCCCGGGCCCGCGGTCGCACCTCCACGGCATCCACTCCGGCTTGCAACCCTGCTGAGCGCTCGAAGTTTCCCGTCCGCCTCAGGTATTGGTACCTGGGGGTGGTGGTGGGGGGACGGGTAAGAATCCCTGGGCGCCGGAAAACCCGTCTCCCCAGGAGGGAAGATGCGCTCCCTGCCCACCCAGGTGAGGGGAACGGGGGCTCTACCTGGGCAGCCCTGCCGTGCGCAGCGCCCGCTCCACATCCATGTCCTCGCTCTCGAAGTCCACCAGGATGATGTTGAAGAGCGAGTCCCCGGTGCCGGCGTGCAGCGCCGCCATGTCTGCCAGGAACTGGGCCACCCAGCGTGCCTGGTTCTTCACTGCAGAAGGACGGGCCGCTGAGCCCAGGCCAACCCCAG
>PVIW01009952.1:24400-47990 GCA_004026585.1 Noctilio leporinus
CGCGGCCTCCTAGGTCCCCCCGCGGCCTCCTAGGTCCCCCCGCGGCCTCCTAGGTCCCCCCGCGGCCTCCTAGCTGCCCCCACAGCCTCCTAGGTCCCCCTGCGGCTTCCTAGGTCCCCACGCGGCCTCCTAGGTCCCCATGCGGCTTCCTAGGTCCCCCTGCAGCCTCCTAGGTCCCCCTGCAGCTTCCTAGGTCCCCATGCGGCCTCCTAGGTCCCCCCGCAGCCTCCTAGGTCCCCACGCGGCCTCCTAGGTCCCCACGCGGCCTCCTAGGTCCCCACGCGGCCTCCTAGGTCCCCCCGAGGCCTCCTAGGTCCCCCCGCGGCCTCCTAGGTCCCCCCGAGGCCTCCTAGGTCCCCCCGCCAGCAAACCAGCGGCCACCGGCCCCGCACCTGGCACGATGAAGTGCACCATGACGTCCTGCCGCCAGGCCAGGCGCAGTGGCCGGCAGAGCTCGGGGCGGCCGTCGGGGCGCACGGAGGCCGCGGGAGCCGGCTCTGGGCTCTCTTCGTCCCCCTCGGCGTCCCCCTCGGCGTCCCGGGCCCCCGGCAGGCGCAGGAACACGTACTCGGACAGGCGCAGGCGGCGGCCCCCGCGCTGCTGCACCTCCAGCTCCAGGAGGAAGCGGCTCCCCCGCGCGGAGTCCCGGCGCTTCTCCACGTTCACAATTCGCAGCAGCGAGTAATGCCTGGAGGGCGAGGCCCATCAGCCCCTGGGGCTTCTCCCTGCACGCCCCCCAGCCGCTGACACGGGGTTGCAGGCGCCCCACACCTCCCGCCCCAGGGGATCCCAGAAGGCAGGCCCGCACTTCGCCCCCGACCAGGCCCGCCCCTGGGGCTTCTCCCCGCTGCCATCGTTCTGACAGGCTCAGGGCCACTCGGGCACCCGCCACACAACGGACGGGCGCCAGGGTCTCCAAGCGACAAGCTAGGACCTTCATCCTCCTCTAGTGCCCCCCATCCCGCTACCAGCACACTCCCTCTTTTCACGGGGTCTCTGTCCTGCCCCAGGACACTCCCTCTGGCACGACTGCCCCTGCCCTCCCCAGCTCCTCCGAGGCCCTGGGTGGCTCCTCTTTCCACCCCCCTGGCACTAGCGCAGAGGCTGCCCTGGCCCCGGGCCTATGCTGAGCTGCCCTCTGGCCCCTTCCGCCTCCTCCGGCTGCCCAGCACCTCACTTTCCCTCCAGTCTGCCCTCAACAGAGGCTCCTCGGGTCCTGGGGAAACAGGACCTTAACCCTGACGGAGGCCGGCCTTCTTCCTTCCCGCTGTCCTTCCCGGGGTCCTGCATGACTTCCCAGGGTCCTACCCTCCCGGCATGAGCACGCAGGGCGTGTGCATGACTTCCCGGGGTCCTGACTCCCCCCTTCAACTCCTGCCCCAGGCAGCCAGGGTTTCCCTGCCCCAATCTCTCCAGGTCTGTCTGCCCCCTCGTTCCTGGGGCCGCAGCCAGGACCACTGCCCTGAACAGACCCCTTGCGGCCTCGGGACCCCGAGCTGCCGTCCGGCTTAGAGCCAAGGGCAAGCTGGACGCCCAGCCACCTGGCACCAAACCCCGCCCGCCCTGTGTCCAGGCTGCCCCATCCCTGCCCGGATCATATCAAGGTCAGGCCAAGCCCAAGTCCTGGTCCCCTGGGCTCCCCTCCCCAGGCAGCACCATGACCCAAACAGGTCATACCCGTCCCACTCATACTCTACTGCAAAGCAAAACTGAGTCCTGAAGGTGGCCGGGCGCTGCCCCTCCAGGCGCAGCTCTGCCAGCTCCCCGGCGCCTCCCTGGGGGACTGAGGCCACCGCGCAGCCAGGCGTGGGTCAGGGGGAGCCGCCCTGTGGCACTGAGGGGTCTCAGGGCTCCCAGTCTGACCTCTGGGTGGGGAAGCGGCCTGGGCAGCTCAGAGGCATTTAGGACCCAGACCCAAGGCGACAGGCTGGGGTTGCAGGTGCAACAGAGGGGACCCAGCCCCGGCCGGGGCGGGGCGGGCGCAGGGCCGTGAGGTTCCCAGCACCCGACAGTCAGGGGCCGGAAGGAGGACGCTCTTGGGGGCCCGCGGAGGCGGGGTCTCGCCTTCCCGCCGCCTTACCCGCTGCGGCGGGCGTTGAGCCGCTCCATGTACTGGGCCACCACGTCCACCGCCTCGGCCTCGGGCAGCTGGAGGTTCCCGGACACGTTGCAGCGCAGGTCGTTCCAGTCGGAGCGCAGCAGCTCGAAGTCCACCGCGCCGACGCTGAACGTGCGCTGCCAGTCGATGGCGTCCTCGCGCCAGCGGCCCAGCGTCGCGCCCGCGGCCTCCTCGCTGTCCTCGGAGGCCGCGTCACCACCAGGGGCCCCGTCGTCGTCCCCTTCCTCCTCCTCCTCCAACTCCTCCTCCTCCTCCTCCTGCCCCCCAGGCGGCCGTGGCCCGGACAAGCTCAGGAAGGAGGTCACAGAGCTGCTGTTCTCCGTGGGCGGCGCGAGTCCCAGCGGCCGGGCTGGGCCCTGGCGGCTCCCCGGGGTGGCCTGCGCCTGGGCGGGCGGCCGCAGCTGGGCGGCCTGCGAGCCTCCTGTCCTGTAGCCTGGAGATCGGGGCGGGCGTGGGGGCGCCCGCAGCTGCACCCTGGGCACAGGTCTGCGGCGCAGGAAGACCCCGGGGAAAGGCGGCCAGGGTGCGCCGCCGGCGTTAAGCGGCTCCAGGGGTCGAGGGGGCGGCCGCGGGCCCGGCCGCACCCGCGTCACATAGACCTTGGCGGGGGGCTGAGCCCCCGCGGGGCGGGGCGGCGGGGCGCGGCCCAGGAGGAGGGGCAGGGGTCCGGCGGCCCTGGCGGCCCAGCTCAGCGCCCGCGAGCGTCTGGGGGCTCGCTGGTGGGCAGGGCTGTGGGGCGCGCGCGGGGTGGGGGTGGCTCCGGCCTCCGCGGGGGTCGCGGCGGCGGGGAGTCTGCGGCTGCTCGGCGCCGGGCCGGGCTCGGTGGGCTCCAGACGGTCCAGCAGCTCCCCCTCGTCCTCGTCGTCCAGGAAATCTGCGGAAAGCGCCGCTGAGCCCGACCGGCCCGGGCGGGCGCCTGCCTGCCGGGGGCCGGGGTGCTGGGGGGCACTCACCATCTGTGTTGAGGAAGAGGAAGGCTCGGCGCTGCACCTGCTCATCTTCCTCCCCCTCCTCCTCCTGGTCCATCTTCATGTACTTATAGAACCCGAACCTGGGGGCGGGGCCGGGAACGTCAGAGACCGCCCCCCTGTCCGCGCACCCCGCCTCCCCCAGCGCTGCCCACCCACCTTTCCAGGTACAGCGGCGATTCGCGGTAGAAGCACTTGTTGTCCGTCTCCATGTGAGTGAGGCGCGTGTGGTCGTTGGGGTAAACGAAGGACAGGTACACCTGGCGGCACAGAGGCCCAGGGCAGGGCTGCAGCGGCTCCGCGGACCCTGGCGCCCAGGCCCGGTCTCAGGAGCCCAGTACCTGGGCGCGTGGCACTTACGAACTGCAGTCCCTGGTATCGCGCGATGGGAAAGTCCTTGACCACGTAGGTGGGCGCGTAGGCGCAGGGCGGCAGCACGTCCTCCAGCGCGGAAGGCTCCAGGCGCGGAGCTGCAGGAGGGTGGGCTCAGCTCACCAGCCCCGGCCCCGCCGCCCCCTGCCCCGCGGGCCCCCTCTCACTGAGGAAGAAGCTGTCCCGGGGGTCGGGCCTCAGCATGTCGGCTCTGGGCTCCTCCTGCAGCAAGTGTCCCCCGACGTGGCTGGCTGGGGACTGCGGGACATGGGCAACATCGTCCATCTTCAGGGCGGACTCGTCTGGGGGTGGAAGGGTGTGTGGGTGCCCAGAACCCCCTCACCCTTCCCTGTCCATATCCAGAGCCCCCCCAGGCATCAGCTCCGCACCTGTGTACAGGGAGAGGTGTGCGGAGCCTATGACCTCAAACTTCAGGCCGGGCAGGAAGGGTCGCCACTGCAGGTAGAGGGTGGGAGGGCCCAAGGGCGAGGTGGGCGGTGGGAACAGTGCAGATCAGGCTGGCCTGCCGGGGCCAGAGCCAGAGCCTCCCCGCTGCCCCCACGGCTGTGGCTGCCCCCGTGCCCTTGGCAGACCCTGCCCCGCCCCCACCGTCAAGCTGGGATTTCAGAGGCTGTCCCAGCTCATCCGGGCCCTGTCAGGTACCTCCACGCCCAGCTCCTGCAAGATCCCCCAAACCTGCGTCTTAGCCTGGACCCTCGACAAGCTAGGTGACACCTCCCACACACACCAGGCACCTGGAACACCCCAGAGCTGGTCTGGAAACCCACCGCCCACCACGGTCACCAGCCCACCTGCCGCCAGGCTCGGGCCCTCTGTCCTCCGCTCCCTCATTCCCACGTCCCCATCCAGGGACCGATGGCCCTGGACAAGTGCCCCCAGGCAATCTCCACGCAAAGGCCTCATTCTCGGAAGCCTGAGCTGTGCAGGTCCTGATGGCTCTGGGGGCACCGGAGGCACCCCCACCCGAGGCCCTGAGGCACTCCCCCCGGGATGGCCCTGTGAGCCTCTCATCTTTCGTGACTCGCTCAGGAGCCACTTTCTCCAGGAAGCCTCTCCGCAGTGCTGAGCTGTCCTGTCAACCAGACAGGAAGCCCTGGGGGTAGGGCTTGGTGGGGAGGGTGCTGGGGGGAGGCCAGGCAGGAAGGCAGGTGCACTCACGCCCACTTCCACGTGGTCCGAGCCACGGTCGTCTTGCTTGTGCAGCAGCTCAAAGTAGTACCTCCGGGACGCCATAAGCCTGGGGACACGGGGCATCAAGGCACAGGCCCCACCATGCCCCAGGGGCCCAGACAGAGAGAGAGCCCTTGGGGTGGGGGCCCAGGGGACGTCCCTCGGGGGTGGCAGTGTAGCAGGGCGGCCCAGACGCACCGGGACATACCCGGCCCGACGCACATACCCGGGCGCACAGGCAGCGCCACTTACCGTCTGGGCTTCGACACCTGGGAGCTGAACTTGGTGAACTCTCCGGGGGCCGTCCACTCGGAGCCGGTCTGGAGGGGCCATACAAGGTGGGGGCTCATCCTCCCCTTGGGGACACCTTCCCTTCCCATCCCCGTTCTAACCGAGGCCAGGGGAAGCCCAGGGAGCAGAGAGGGGCTCAGGGCTGCGGGCTGCGTGCACCTTGCCCACAAAGGCCGCCAGCTGGGCGCCGGCCGGGCTCTCATTTGGGCTCAGCCAGAATTCTGAGTTGTCGTCCGAAGCCACGGAGAACTGGACGTCACCTAGGCCGGAAGACAGACGGGTGCTCAGGAAGCTGCGGGTCCTCGCGGGCACCCGTCCGCTCACGCCCCCCGCCCCACCCCCTCTCGAGTCCCCTCCTGCACACCATCTCGCGCTGGGTGGATGAAACCGAAGATGCGGAGTCCGTAGTTCTTCCACTTGGGGGACACAGCCAACTTCTTCACGGTGGTGCGCGTCTGGGGGCAGTGACCTCTGGCGTCAGCACCCGCCGGGCCCCTGCCCACCCAGGGAAGGCAGCGGCACCCCTTCCCGCACTCACATGGGGGAACAGCGGGAAGTGCAGGTTCCTCCTCAGCTGGCCCACGGCACCCCCGCACCAGTCCTCAAACACGTGCAGGTTCACCTGCCCCTGGTACTGGGGAGAAGGGGTCTTACTTTCCGTCCAGCCCACCCCACCCCAGCCCCCACGCCTTGCGGGCTGCAGCGCTCACCTCCTCCCGCCAAGGGGGGGCCTGGTAGGTGAGGTTCAGAGGGGGCTGCCTTCCAGTTCCCCCAGAAAACAGCATGTTTGGGTCCCGACCGTTGGGCTGCCGGAGAGAAAGGGCACCAGGGTCAACGCTGAGCACCAGGGAGGGAGGGGTCCTCACAGCCCAGCCCCAGCCCCACGGACCCAGCACCCACGTCTGCCGCAGTCTGGGCCAGGCATGGTGCAGGGCCACGCGGAGCCGCACCGGGTCCTCCACGCTCATACCCGCATGAGTGGACTCGGGGTCCCCGTGTGCAGGACCCACACCCCTTCCCAGGGCCCTGCTCACCGCCTGTTCCTCCTCACGGCTCTCGCTGGAGTCCTCTGCCCTCTGCATGGACAGCGCCACCCGGACACCACGGCCATCTGTCGCACCAGTCAGCTTCTCACCCTCTGTGGGTGACACTGGGGTGTGACCAGGCTCTCTCCAGGGCCACAGCCCCTGCTGCTGGGGTTGGGCACCCCCATCCCACATGGCTGGAGCAGGGCAGGAAGGCCAGTGTCTCCTGCTGAGGCCACCCCTCCCTGCAGTGGGGCAGGTGCTGGGTCCCCACTGCAGGAGCCCGGAGCCCTCTCCTGGCTTTCCCTGGCCCTGATGTGAGGGTGCAGTTATGTGTGTGCACATGCACACCCATCTAGCTATCCTCATCATTGACTCCACCTCCAGGAAGACCCCCAGGGCTGCTCTGTGTCCTGAATACTCGTCCTGAGTGCTGGAATGTTTTGTGTCTGACCCCCTTTCCAGAAGAGAGAGCTAGGGGTTGGTAACTGCAGGAGCTTGCTGTCTTGAGGCTAAGCCACACCAGCTGTGGCAGTACCACCTGCTGCCCAAGAGCCTGGGGCCAAGGACCAAAGGAACCCTGGCACCAGCCTGGACAGAGGCAGGGCAGGTACACAGCTCTGGGTACTGGCGGGTCTGAGGCCAAGACAGGCTGGGATGCACTGTCACAGGGAACCCTTCCCTGGTCTTCGGACATCAGGGCTTGGTGATCCCAACCTGTGGCCTGCACCCCAGCCCCCAGACCTCCTTCCTGAGTGTGTTCCCATCCCCTGGAGGGTCCAAAGCTGGGATCTAAGCCTCTGAGGGGAGGTTTCACTGTACCCCACCTCTGCCTCCTAGGAGCACCGACCTGGGAGCATCTCCATCTGCTCCTGGGCTTTCACATCCATGCCCGCCCCCTGGGAGCCTCCTGCGGTGGGGTCCCAGCCAGGCCCCACTATGGTCCTGCAGCGTTCAGCCCGGCCCAGCAAGGTCCAGACAGGCGCCTTCCTCCCTGTCCGCCCTCCCTGGAGGCCCTGCCTGCACAGGACGCTGGACGCGAGGAAGGTCGGCCTCCTGCCCCACTCCCAGGTGGCCTCCCCGATGGACAAGAAGACGGGACTGACCGCAGCCAGGGTGGCCACCAGCAGTCCCAGCTGCTGCCCTGGCAGGGGCACCGGGGGCTGGACGGGAGGCGAGGCTGCAGCCCAGGGCGGAGCCGGTGGCGGGCTGCTCCTGGCACGTGCAAGAGGGGGTGGGACCTCCCAGGACCCTGAGCAGCTCCTGCCGCCTCACCCGCCTCGGAAGTGGGGTTCCCACTCCTCCACCCCTCCCCACTGCTGAGCTAGGCTCCCTGGCTGCTCAGGAAGTCAGATCGGGGAGACCGATTGCTCGGAAAACCACCAGTGGGCTTTGCTGTGCTGCTGGGTCCTGCCTGTCTGCTGGCAGCTGGGGGAGGGGTGCTTCTCTTAGGGACCGAGCGGGGCTGGAGGCCTCTCCAGGGTGGGCTGGCTGTGAGGTGCATGGCTTGGGGGGGGGGGGCAGGAGTCAGGGACACCATGGGGTGGCGGAGGGGCCTCAGCAAGTGGGGGTGGGAGTGAGACTGAATGGGGGCCCCAAATGTGGTGAGTCGAAGTCATTGCTCTGATTCACCCCTCCCCCACCCTAGGGACACCCCACTTCCCGGAGAAGGGCAGGGGCAGCCTGGTTGGGGTGTCTTCTGCCCTGAGTGGCTCCCCTGCTTCCGTTCCCTTCTCAGGTCCCAGGGGCTCTGTCCCTCCTCCTCATGCCCGCTGGGTGTTCCTGCTGTTCCTGCTGTTGGGGTGCTGTTTCCCCAGGTGTTGTCAAAGGTCACCACCTTCCAGAGGCCTTCCAGGCGCCCTCCCATGGCCTTGCCTACGGTGCCCACCAGGACCTGGTTTGCTTCCTGGGGTCACTGTCCCCGCTAGTGTGGGACCCTGGGGAGGTCGCTCCAGGTGGGCTCCCATCACCAAGCCTCCCCCCCACCCCCCGGCCCCCAGTCCCAGATCCGCGGTCCACCTGCGGCGCACCCTCCAGGAAGCCTCCTAACTGCTGGCCCAGCAGACGGGAAACCCAGGCCGGGCTAAGTGCACCGGGCAGCGGTGGAGGCAGCGGCCTTGGCTTCTGGAAATCGCCGCGGGCAGGGCCGAGCGGGATCCGCGGGCGTCCCGCGAGCCGCCCCGACCCGCTCCAGGCCAGCTCTGGGCCCCCTCGGCTCAGGGACGTGCCCCTAGAGGGTCGCGCCGGCGCTGGTGACGTCACCAGGGGTCCCGGGCAGGCCGGACCGCGCCCCCGCACGACGACAGCCGAGCTGCGAAGGGCGGACGGGGGCTGCGGGAGGGTTTGCCCCACGCCGGGCGCCGGGCGCGCGCAGGGTCCGGACCGCCCTGCTCGGGGCCCCCCGCCCCCCGCCCCGGGCGCGCGCCCCTCCCGTACCTCGCCCGTAGCCCGGCCGCGGGCGCGGCGCGCGGCCCTGGCGCGCCAGGCTCAGGTGCACGTACGTGAGCCACGCGGCGCAGGTGAGCAGCAGCAGCAGCAGCAGCAGCTTGATCTGCTTGCGGACCTTCTTCACCGGGAACCACGGCATCGCGGCGCGTCCCCCTGCCCGGGCCGCGCTCAGCGGCTCCCGCGCGCTCCGCGCCGCGACCCTCGGCCCTGCATGGCCCTTTGTCCGCCGCCGCCGGCCCCCGGCTGCGGCCGTGACCCCGGGCTGCCCTTGGCCGCGGGCCCGGGGTGGGCGGCGGAGCGGCTCCGGCGGTGCCCCCGCCCGGCCCCACCCGGCCGCTGGGGCTCCACGCTGCTGGGGCCGCGGCGGGACGGGGCAGCATCCACGACGCGGTGCTACCCACCGTGAACCCGGCCCAGCCTGCGCGCGGCGCGAGCCAATCCAGTCCCGCCAGCCCGCGGGGAGCCAATCGGCGGCGCGGGAGGCGGGCCGGCGTGCTAGGGTGTGCCCGGCGCCCTCTCCACGCACCGCGCGCGCATCCACCTGGGCGCGCCCGCCCGCGCAGCGCGGGGGCGCGGGGATCCGCGGGGAGGCGGGAGCCGAGCACCGGACGCGGGGCTGGCGAGCGGGAGGAGGATCCGGGACGCGGGCACAGGGCGCAGACGCCGGCCGAGGCGCGGGGCGGGGACGGGGAGGGGTACGGGGGGTGCGGGGGCTGGGGACCGAGGGGGCAGGTCAAAAGCCCAGGGGATGGGGAGCCGCGAAAAAGCGGAGCGCAGAGGACCGGGGGACGGGGACGGCGGGGCGGGAACACAGCGCTGTTCAGGGGTGGAGTCTGTGAGAGGTGCAGGCTGGGGGGGGCAAGGCTGGAGGCTTGGTGAATGTGGGGGGAAGGCTGGAGGTGGGGGGCAGCCTGGTCTTGGAGTTAGAATAAGCCCCCTGCAAGCAGCCAACCAGGAGTGATGCTGTAGGTGGAGAAAGAGAAAGGAAGTTAGGGGCACAGACAGGTGGACACATAAGTGGGTGGGGGTGAAGGGCTGGGGGTGCTGGACCCTCAGGCTGACGGAGGCGAGGCTGAGTTGGTCTGAAAGCACACGGCCTCCCCCTGAGAAGGATGAGGAGCCGCCAAAGGACCTTAGCTTGGGGCCAGGGGCCAGGTGGACAGGGTCCGTGGAGCCCAGACAGACAAGAAGGGGCCGGCCCGCCGTGGTGGGCACTCGGCTGACTGAGCTCCGGTCCGAGGTGTGGCTCCCGCCCAGCTGGTGCAAGGTGGTGGGTGATGCCCCTGCCCTCCTGGGCTCCAGGCCTCCCTGTCCGGCCCGGCCTGCCCCTCCTCCCGCCTGTTCTCCATCTTTCTTTGCTGTGCGAGTCCCGCGGCACTCACGGTGTAAAGCAACTCTGACGCCTGGTGGGCCAGGCCGGAGGGCCGGGCAGGACAGCTTCCCTGGCTCCATGGCGTCACGGCCCAGCTGGGAGGACGTGCCTGGCTTGGTGACTCTGGCGGCTGGGCTGGATGATCCTGGTGTCCTGCCCCGTGTTGGGGCCTGCGGGGGTGGCTGGGCTTCTTCAGGCCCATTCAGCAGAGCGCCTGGGTGTGGCCACACTGAGCTGGTGGCCTCTGGCAAAGTGAGCCACTGCATAGTGTCCTGTCACATGCTGCCACAGGCCTCCGAGGTGTGAGGAGGGGACCGGGACCTCCTGTCACCCCGGGAAGAGGGTCCCACAGGTTGCAGACTGTTTGCAGACTGTCCACGATCCTGCCCGACGGCCCTGTCCTTTCACTTCATCCTCAAGGCAGAGAAGGGAGTTGGCCAACTTCCTCCACGTGGGTCATTCTGTCACCTGTCCTTCGAACCTTCCTTCCCTCCACCTCCTGTTTTCACTCCTTCCCTCCTCAATTCGATTTCCACCTGTGCACTTGCTACAATACTGCGTATCAAGTTGTGTATATCTTAATGTTACATGAACAGTCCTGTGCTACAAATCTCACAGTTTGCCACATGGTCTCCAAAGTCGTACACTTCCGCTGGCACCCACCTCCCCGGGCTCCCTCTCTGGCCCACAGGCAGGCACCTGGGACCCGAGCGACCGAGACTCCAGGCCAGAGGAATGAACAAGGCAGGAGAAGCCCCCGCTTCCGCCGAGGTTATATTTCTCTAAGCAGAGACAACAACGTGTCCAACAATAGTCTCAGATGTCAGGAAGGGCCGCGAAGGAAGTAAAAGAGCGGTAAAGTAGACGGACCGCAGGGGAGGGTTTCTTCAGCCAGAGGGACCCCTGGGGGAGCGGCAGCAGATCAGACAGGTCCACAAATCTTAGAACGCAGGCACCGGGAGTGGGGTCTACAGCCGGGCCGCTTGTTGGCCTGGAAACCGGCCGGTGGGTTGATGGCAGGACACACCTGTTCCAGCTGCAGCCACCCCAGGCACAGCTGCCCCTCATTGCCGCCTCCCCAGTGTCACCTAAGGTCCACTCCAAGGAGCTGCCGGGACCCACCTGCTGGGCCGTATTCCCTTTGTCCTCTGCTGATGGAGGGACTGTACCCTGGACGGTGCCTGCGGTTCTGGTTCCCCGAGGGGACATCCTCCCAGGCCCAGACCTTCTCCTCATCCTCATTCTGGAGTGGAAACCAGCTTCCCCGTACGGGACGCTCATCTCGCCACCTTCCCGGGGAGAGTGGCAGCCTCGCTTTCCTGCCTCCTGTGTCCCCTGGGGTTTGCCCAGGCCAGAGGGGACTCCTGGGTGTGGGGCTTTTGGTGCCAGGGGTGTCGTCACCCTAAAGCTGTTCCACCTCAGAGTCGAGGAGCCTGGGCCGGCAGAGCCCTGCGCTCCGGGGCAACCGACCCGGAAAAGGACAGTGCCGCTGCCTCCACACACCGGGGCCTGGAACCCTTGGGAGAGGCCAAACAGTGCCGGTTCAGGGCCCCTGCTGCACCCAAGGACATGGCTGCAGCTCCGCGGTGTTGCCATCCGCTGGTGCCAAAGCCTGTCCCACCCGCTATCAGGTCAGCTGCCTTCGGGAGAGGGGAGCATGGTGTGCTCCCCCAGGCACGGCCCCACCGCTGTCCCAGTGACATCTAGGCCGCTGCGCACACCCAGCCTCAGGGCTGATGGGTTGGCCGGTGCCCTGATCTCCATGTGGGGACACTGGCCTGTCCCCTCAGGCTGGTCTGTGTCAGCGTGATCTCCCGGACGTGGGATTTCACCTCCGGTTAGGACACAGTACTACTCCCTCCCTTTGCCTCTCAGACAGTCCCAGCTTTGGCCGCTGTGAGTTGTGAGCAAGGGTGACAGAAGCCGACCAGGGGCGAGGCAGGACTGGAGCTCCTTTGGGGAAATGTCTGTCCAGACCTGGTGCCCGTTGGATTTATTTGTTTAAAAGATTTTATTCATTATTTTCAGAGAGAAGGGCAGGGAGGGAGGAAGAAAGGGAGAAAAGCATCCCTGTAGGGTTGCCTTTCACCTGCCTCCAGCTGGGAACCTGGCTGGAGACCTGGCTTGCAACCTGGTTCTGTGCCCTGGCTGGGAAGCGAACCAGCCACCTTTGGGTTTGCAGGCCGGTGCCTTATCCACTGTGCCACCAGCCAGGGCCCAGAGTAGAATTTTTAAAGTTTAATCAAGTTCCACTTACCATTCTTTTCCTTCTTGGATTGTGCTTATGGTGTCATTAAAAATCGTGACCAGGCCCTAGGTGGCGTTGCATGTAGAAGGCTGGATTCAATGCCAGTCTTCTAACCCACATGTCACCAGTTCTATTCCCAGTCAGGGCACATAACGAGGTTGCTGGCCAGGTCCCAAGCTGGAGGCACCCAAAAGGCAACCGTACATTGATGCGTCTCTCCCTTTCCTCATCCCTCTTTTTCCCTCTCTCTAAAGACACTGAATAACCCTGGCTGGTGGCTCGGTGGATAAGGCACCAGCCTGCAATCCCAAAGGTCGCTGGTTCGATTCCCAGCCAGGGCACAGAACCAGGTTGCAAGCCAGGTCTCCAGCCAGGTCTGTAGCTGGAGGCAGGTGAAAGGGGACCAGACATGGATGTTTCTCTCCCTTTGTTCCCCCCTCCCTGCCTTTCTCTCTAAAAATAACGAATAAAATCTATAACATAAATAATAAAAACCCAAATACAACCTCAAAAAAAAGAAACAAAAAACAATCAAACAAACAAACAAAAAGCTCGTCATGGCCAAACTGAAGCTCATTTCATTTTGCTCCTTCGCTCTCCTTGAGGATTTTTATAGTTTCCGTTTTACATTCCCGTCTGAGCTCCACTTCCGGTTCAGTCCTGTGGGAGGCGTGAGGTGTGTGTGGCCGCGTTGCTGGCCTGTGGATGGGCAAGTGCGCCAGGACAACCTGTTCAGAGCCTGCCCTCCCCACCGCCCCAGCCACTTTGCCAGAGGCCGGGTGACCCCACTGTGTGGCTCCATCTCCAGTGATCTGTCAGGCCTTTGGCCAGCCCCAAGCTGGTTCTGTCGCTGCAGCTTTGGAGTAAGTTTCCGGGTCAGCCATCCAGGTGTGTTGCTCTCTCTGCATTTGGTGCCAGCTATCCTGGGTTTCTACGTCTCCTAGAAACTTTAGAATCGGGTCGTCAATGTTGGTGAAAGCGATTGCTGGGGTTTAAGTTGGGATTGAATTGACTCTATCAGTGGAGTTGGGAAGAACGGACGTCTCATTATCACGTTCCCATCGATGAGTCTGGAATATACTTCCGCTTATTTAGATCTTTGGTTTCTTTCATGAAAGTTTTGTTGATTGTCTTCATGGAGATCCTGCACCTATGCTGTTAGTATTTATTCTTTTTATGGCACTGATGTAAATGGCATTGTGTTTTAAATAGAGAGGAGAAGGGGGTGTGGAAGAGAGGGAGAGAAGCAATGTGTGGTTGCCTTTCACGTGCCTCCAGCTGGGGACCTGGCTGGAGACCTGGCTTGCAGCCTGGGTATGTGCCCTGGCTGGGAATTGGACCGGTGATCCTTGCGTTGCCAAGGACATTGTGTTTGAAATGTCACATTCCTGTTGTGCATTGCTGGTATGTAGGAAATCAATGGATCTTTGTGGGCCAACCTTGTACCCCGCAGCCTTGCTACAGCCACTCCTTCCAGGGCTTTTGTCTTTCTTAACATTTGTTTGTGTCCAGCCATGTCATTCTTCTTTTAAAATTTATTTCATTGTTGTTGTATCACATTTATCCCATTTCCCCCACCACCACTGTTCTCCCCTGCCCCACCCTTCCATCCTCCCTCACGCAGTCCAGTCATGCGATTTCTGGACAGTTTTATTTCTTCCTTCCCAATCTTTAGGTACTTTGTTTACTTTTCCTGTCTTACTTCCTGGTCCTGGATCTCCAGTACGAAGAGGAGCAAACACCGGGTCGTCCTTGCCCTGCTGCTGAGCTCAGGTGAGAAGCCCTTGCTCGCAGTTCAGTGAGGCACGGCTGTCACGTGTTTTGGTGGACGTGCTCTCTCCAACGGAGGAGTTCCCCTCTGTCCCCAGCGTGTTGGGACTTGAACCGTGATGGGTGTCGGGCTTTGTCAAATGCTTTTTTGATGAATGGATAAGATCATATTATTTTCCTTCTTTAGCCTGTAGATGTGAAATACATCATTTTAAAGACTTTAATTTATTATTTTTAGAGAGGGGGGAGGAAGGAAGAAGGGGAAGAAACATCCATGTACGGTTGCCTTTCACCTGCCTCCAGCTATGGACCTTGGCTGGAGACCTGACCTGCCACTTGGTTATGTGTCCTGGCTGGGAATCGAACCAGTGACCCTTAGGTTCTCAGGCCAGCGCTCCATCTGCTGAGCCACCCCAGCCAGGGCATCATTAACTTTTAAAATGCGCAAACAGCCTTGCACACCTGGAATCAATCCCATTTGGCAGAGGTGCATGATTCTGTTCTCCAGTGCTGTTCTGCAATAGATGTGCTCCTTTTTTGTGGATGGTTTTTGCACTTAGGCCCCAGAGGTATTGGTCTGCAGCCACCTGCAGTTTTTTTCTTTCTTATGCCTTTCTCAGGTTTTGACTTCCTTGGGGTCATGCTGGCCTCAAATGAGGCAAGACGCATTTTCCCAGTTCCGGCTTCCGGAAAAGATTGTAGACAATTGATATAATCTTTTCCTTAAAAGCTTAATACCATTCACCGGTGGAAATTCCTGGGCCTGGTGTTTTCTTATTTGGAAGGTTAATAACGATTGACTGGATTTATTCCATAAATATAGGCCTATTTTACTTTTCCTTTTTTCCTCATGTGAGCTCTGGTACTGTTCCATGGAGGAATGGCCTGTTCAGAAATTGGTACATCCCATCCAAGTTGTCACAGCTCATGGACGTGCAGTGGTTCAGTGTCCTTCACCGCCCCTTATGTGCTGATGGGACCAGCAGGGGTCGCCCGTCTTTCAGGGCACCTGGTAGTGGCCTGTCCTCCCTCTTTATTTCTGGTGACCTGACCACACACACACACACTGATCAGTCCTCTTGACCTTCCCCGCCGGCTCCCAAATAACCGGCCTTACGTTGGCAGATTTTTAAAACATTGTTTTCAATGTCATTGATTTCTGTTCTGGTTTTATATTTATTTTCTTCTGATTCCTTTAGGCTGACACTGCATCTTCTGGCTCGGGCTCCCTGGGGTGGAAGTGTCAATCTTCCTTCTGTGCCGTGTACAGACACACCACGGACTGCGCTGCAAAACTGCCGGTAGATGGTGTTTCGTCACTTATTTCTCTAGGAACTTTTTTTTCTTCTCTTTTTAATTTGTGCCCAGTGGGGCTCCAGCCACGTGCAGGGACTGAGGGGCATCCCTTACCTGACGTTGGCAGCCAATGAGCGGGTGATCCGGCTGCACCCTGCTGCTCTTCCAGGTCCCTGCAGGCTCAGCCTGGACCTTCATGGGGGCATCGGCACAGTCTCCTCTCCGGGGGTGCGGGGCGTGGACCCAGCTGCCAAAACTCTCAGCACCTGCGCCGTCTCGGCTCTCCCTCATTGTGCAACGAATGGGGGGTCTCGTTCGGAAGCTCAGGGATGGGGGTGTCCAGGGGTTCCGGGGGTTGACCTGCAGCGCTGCCGGACTCGGGAAAACGCAGCAACCCCGTCTGGGGACCCTGACCCTCGCCCTGACCCCAGGCCAGCAGGGGCTCGTCCCGCCACCGTCCCTCCACCGACACCGCCTTTGGGCTCGTCCGGGGCGCGGGGCCCACAGTCGCGGTTCACGCGGGAACCAGCCATCGGGGTCCTGCCTCCCGGCCGGGCTAAGCCCCGGAGGTGCGCTCGGGTCTCCTCGGCAACGCGGACCGCCCAGGGCCGAATGCAGCGCAAGTCCCAAGTCGGGTCTTGCCGAGCCCCTGCCGGTCTGGCACGGGGGCTGCCGGGGCCAGGGACCCCTCCGCACCCCGCGCGTTGCGCTCCGTCCCCGCGGTCGCAGCGGCCGGGGCGGCCGCCAGGGGGCAGCGCAGGCCCGCGCGTGTGGCGCGTCGGGCTCCCGGGCACGTGCGCTGCGCCCACGGGACCGGTTTCCTGGCGCCGCCCGAGGCCCTGCGCGCCGAGTCCCGCCAGACCCTGTGCGCAGCCCCGCCGCTCGTCCTGAGGGTCCAGGGAAGCCCACCCGCTGCGGCCCAGGCGGTGCAGCCCCGGGAAGGGGCGGAGCGGCGGAGCGGCTCTGCTGGGGCCGCGGAGGGGTCCGGGGGTGGGAGCCCCGTTCTCGGAGGGTGGTTGGGGCCGGATGTGGGTGCCGGGGGCGGGAGACTGCGCCGGGGACGGGGTTGGGAGCGGGGGCGGGGCCGGGCGCACAGGCCGCCGAAGGGGCGTGGAGGGCCCCTCCGCACCCCCTCCTTCCAGGGGACAAGTTTCTGTTTCCCCAAAGTCATGTGCGTGGGGGGCGGGGACGGGAGCAGCCGCGCTGCCGCCGGAGGTGGGGCGTGGAGGGGGCGCTGGCTCTGGGGCTCCACCCCCCACACTGCCCCCCAGCGCCCCGCGGAGCTGCACGTGACCGCCGCTGCCACAGCGCCAGAGGCGCAGCGCGTGGGGGGCTGGGCGCGCTCCATCCTGCGCCCCGACGCTGCTGAGAAGGGCTGAGCGGGAGGCAGGGAGAGGGACCGGACCTCCAGGCTGGGGGGCGGGGCGCGGGGATGGTGGGGTCGACAGGGGAGCTTCCGATCCTTCACACGCACGTGGGCGGGAACAGGGTTCCCCAGGTCCTGTGCGCGCTGGGTGCGCCCACCGTCTCCTGCGCAGCCTGACGCAGGTTCCCGCCGAGGCGCATGGAGGCGGCGCTCCCACCGCCACTGTGACCTGAGGCCCCTTCCCAACACCCGGTGCCGGGGAGAGGCCGCCCGGCAGCGCCAGGCTCGAGGCTGAACCGAGACACGTCGAGATCCTCCCAGAGGCTTGTCTGCCGGAGCCCCTTCGCGCAGAAAGACACACGGGCTGGAAGCAAAGGGGTGGGAAAGACTTCGTCCGTTACGAGCAAACAAGGAGCTGGCTTGGCAACACTTCCACCACCAACCTGGGCTAGAGACCCCAGGCTGTGGCGAGAGGCAGCAATCGCACCGCCGGCTGTTGAGCTACAGAAACCTAAACACGGATTTGAAAGGCCACGAACCCAGATGTCCATGGCCGCAGCGTTTTCAACACTCGAGATGAGGAAGCAACCTAGGTGCCCACGAGCAGACAGTGCGTCGGCCCTGGCCAGGGAGCTCGGGGGGTTAGAGCATCTGCCCACACGCCAGCTGCACCCCAGCCCGGGCGCAGACAGGAGTCCGCCGTGGCGCGTGGCCTGCACACCGCGAGGCTGCGGCTCCAGCCCCGTTCAGGGCACAGGCCTAGGGTGCAGGTTTGACCCCTGGTCTGGTGCCTGTGGACAGCAACCCACCCATGTTTCTCTTACAGCGACGTCTCTCTCCTGATCTCTCTCCCCTTCCCTCCTCTCTCTCCCAAATCAATAAACATACCCTTGGGTGGGGGTTTAAAAAGGAAGAGGCAACCAGTCAATGCAAAAGTTAGGAGAACAACAAACCGAAGTCTGTGTCTCAGCCCTTCCCTTCCTCTCCCTTTCTCTACAATTCATTAAAAACAATCTATACACGTGTGAAGTAGATGAGTGCATATACAGGCAACGTAACGTGACTCAGCCGTCAAAAAGCATGGAATCTTGCCTTTGGCAACAGCGTGGGAGGACCTAGAGGGCATCGTGCTGCGTGAAACAGGGCGGACAGAGGACAGGTCCTGTGCCGTTTGGCTTCACCTGTGTGCGCACTCTCACGACCAGCATGAGGAGAACAGAAAGACACGCAGAGATACGGAGAACATCTGGACAGCTGGCCCCGGGGAGGGGTTGGGGGTCAGGGGAGAAGGTGAAAGGAGGACGAAGCTCCGGAACGGTCACGGGAGAGGAAGCGCAGCTTAGGGAACGTGGTCAACAGAACGGTGACGCTGTGGGTGGAGCCAGATGCGCGCTAGGTCTCCCAGCCGGATCTCTAAGCTGTGGGTGGTCACTGGGTCCCACCGGAACCTGCTATAATATGATCTGAGCACTCCAATTGAACCATTAAAACCTACTTAAATAAAGAACACTTTCCCACAATAAGCCGGTCTCCAAGAAACGGAGCTCATATTTCGAGAATTAATACATGTTTAGAGACAGGGGAAGGGAGAGAGAAAGAGGTACAGGCAAGAAACATGCACCAGCTGCTTTCTCCTACCTGCCCTGACAGGAAATGCACCCACAACCCGGGTGGGTGCCCTGACCAGGAATTCCAGCCCCTCAGCCACCCCGGCCAGCAGGCTCTGGCCTCTCGCCATCACCCCAACAGAGGCCTGGCCTGGACCCGGGCATGTGCCCTGAGCGGGATTCCAACCAGAGACCTGTGGCTCTGGGGGATGAGGCCCAACCAACCAAGCCACACGGGGTCAGGGCAAACTAGAATTCCTTCTCCAGGGCAGGCCCAGCAGCTTCAAGTACTAGGAGGGAAACAGTCCCAAACCAGGGGAGGAACAGACCCCGTTCCAGGAAAGTGAAGGCCTGGTGCTGTTTGTGATTACGGGCCCACGGGATTTCTGGCTCTGCCCAGGCCTGGCTGACAGGATGCAGGCGGGCTGGGAGGTGGGAAGGGTGCCTGCCCTGGGGACCCGCCCAGACTGGGACCTGACCCTGGAATTTCGCTGGTCCCTGGCAAAGACGCTTTGCTTTGACAATCAGAAAAGCTTGCTTCCTTCCAAATCTTTCTCCAGGTCTTCCGTGGCTCCTTCTGCAGGGGGTGGGGAGGTGCTGGGTCCCCTGATCACTTTTCTGTGTTAAGATTTTCTTCTTTCTTTCTTTTTAGAGAGAGAAAGGGGGGAGGAAGAGAGGGAGAGAAACATCGACGAGTGGTTGCTTCTGGTGCACCCCCGGCTGGGGACCCGGCCCGCAACCCAGGCTTGTGCCCTGACTGGGGCTCAAACCAGCGACCCTTTGGCTCACAGGCCGGCACCCAGTGGTGCTCTGAGCATCTCCAGCCAGGGCCCCTGCTCCCATTCTGCCAGGACTTACTCTCCCCTGGGGCTCTTGCAGCCTCCAGGGCTCAGTCAGCTGCGTCCAGAGTGGCCTGGCCAGGTGTGACTCAGTGGGTTGGGATTCCTGGTCAGGCCCAGGGTCCGTTTCCTGGGGGGCCTTGTACCAGAAAGCAACCGATTCAAGTTTCCCTCACATCCATGCTCTCTCTCTCTCTCTCTCTCAAAGCAATGGAAAAATGTTCTCCAGCGTCAATGAAAACAAAACGAAAAACACCCAGAGTTACTACAAGAGTAAGGTTTTTGAATCACCACGCCTACACTCACCCAGGGACCAAAGGGCACCTTGGAGACGGGGCGCGCCTGGCTTCCGCTGCTTCCTCGTCTGTCTGTCTCCCAGGAGGGCCCAGGGCATGTTCACGGGGTTTCTCAGGGTGGGGAGGGGACTCAGGGGCCAAACGGGGGCCGTCCCCCTTCTGCTGGGGCCGTGACGTGAGGCGGGCTCCCGGCCTCTCTGCCCTGTGCTCCCAGCCGAGCTGACGTGACGCGGGGACACTGACCCTCGGTCCCCGTGGCTGCAGGTGGACGGCGTGGCCTCCTGAGCTCCTGGCCCCTCACTCAATGAACAACATTCTGCTGCTTTGTCACCTGTCACTGTTTTACCCATCCCATCATTCTTTGCCCCATGTGGCAGTTCCTACACCCCCTAGCTGGCGTTTGCCTGCACCGACGTGCACAGTCTTTGCTGTGCAGTGTGAAAACTGGAGACCCCCTTGGCCCCCACCCTTGTCCCCAGGAGAGAGAAGACTCCCACCCTCATGCCAGAGCCGCTCTGCTAGTCACCAGGCATGTGTGCCGGTGGTGACCCACCGTGGGCCTCGGGAGGAAATGCTGGGGCAGAGCCTCCCAGATCTCACCCCTCCAGCCAGTGTCCCACAAACAGGATCAGAATGAACAGGTTCAGCCAGTGCAGCGTGTGAAAGGCTCGCAGGAACTGGGGAATGCTGAGTCAAGAAAGAGCAGAAGTGGAATCTCAGGACAAAGCTTTGTGGTATTTAATTCCCCCTCATTCTGTCCCTGACACCCCGCTCAGGGGCCGAGGGCCTCCTGCAATCCACTTCGTGCTCTTCCAAAGTGTGAAGAGGAGGAACCACTTCCTAGCTCACGGCCGGTGTCGCTCTGACGCCCAGCCAGGCACAGCCCCAGCAGGAAACACAGACCCTCGTCCCTGATGAGCGTAGCTAGGAAAACCCTCCAGAAATCACCTGGACCCCGAATGCAGCAGTGCAGTCATAGGGCTGCGCACCATCACCAGCTGGGATTCACCCCAGAAAAGCCAGCTTTTTCGGAGAGAAAAATCGGTTATCTAAGAAAGATACCATGTTGCCATCTCCACTGCTGCTTGCAGAGAAAGCACTTGACAGGGTCCAATAACAGGCGGTGGACAGGCACAGCCTCCGTCCGGCTGGCCAAGGGCAGGGGCAGAAACACGTCCAGGGTCAGGCCGGCAGGGGAAGCCGGTCCACACAAGCCTGTCCCTCAGCCAAGGGACATGGGACCGTCCGCCTATGCCAATGGCTAGCAAAACGCAGCCCAGAGATACACTGAAGGAAAATGTTTCACTTGTAATTGTATCAAGAAAAATAAAATGCCTAGAAATGGAACTGAGTAGGTGCCCGAACCTGCAGAGGCTGTGCGGGCAGCAGGGCCAGGTGGATGCGGAGAGGTGCTGTGTCCCGTGTTCCCAGACCTGGCCCGCAGGTTCACGGCAACCGCTGTCACACCGGCCCCTGTTTCCTGCTTTCAGAAATGCACAAGCCGCCCGGGCGGCGTGGCTCAGCGGGCCGGGCCTCGCCCTGCAAGGTGAGAGGTGTCCGGTGCGATCCCCAGCCTGGGCACGGGCCAGGGTTTCGGGCCAGGTCCCCATAGGGCTTGGGGGAGAGGGAGCTGGTCAGCGGTTTGGTCTCTTCCTCCCTCCTTCCACTCACTCTAAAAACAAACCAATAAAATGCTCGGAAAAGGAGAAAGTCACTGCTAAGTGGGGTAGGGAATCATCAGGACACACCGATCTGGATAGAGTGAAATGTTGGGGACTCCCGCTTCCTGATTTCATAGCTGCAGGAACCAACCCGTGAGCACAGACACGTGGACTGGGGAACAGATTTGTGAATCGATTCTCCATTTTCCACAAGGGCGCCAGGACATTCAACACCAGTGCTGAGGCAGCTGGATATCCACCCGCAAAGGCGCCGGGTGGGACCTGCAAATCAGCTCTGAATGGATCCAAGACCGACCTTGGCCCCGGGAGAAAGGAAGGCAGGTGCAATCCGCAGGGACCTAGGGTTGGGCAACGCTTTCTGCTTTCTGACGGAAGCGAGAAGAGAAAGTGCAGGTGACTTGGGGTGGGGCCAGAAAAATGCGCCTGAAAGGGTCCTCGAGCAAGTGCGAAGAATGAGAGAGAGTTCGGGATCCGCAGCCGGGCAAGGACGCGCCGTTGGAGCAGGAGGGAGCTGCTGCATTTCAACCGCGACACGGCGGCCACACGCACCTGGCGAGGTCACAGGCGGGGCTGCGGGGGGCTGGTCACAGTGCAGGGGCCCTGGGGGGCGGCCCGCAGCTCCTCCGAGAGTCCTGCGTCCACGTGGCGCGGGGCTGGGTGTGCCCTGCTGAGAGGTGAAATAGGTGCGCATACAACCACTTGCACACGCGTGTCTGCAGCGGCATCACGCACACGGGTCCTCCGGTGCACCCCGACCAATGGAGAGCTGCTGGGTGGGCCCTTGGGACATGAGACCAATCCTGGGTGAAGGACGCAGGCCACACACCACCCCCACGCGTTGGACGTGGCACACAAGGGTCAGTGAAAAAAGACAGGAAGAACACGCCCTGCGCGGATTGACCCCCCTTGTACGAAACACCCCCCACACACAAGCCCTGGCTGGTGGCTCAGTGGATAAGGCGCCGGCCTACAAACCCACAGGTCGCTGGTTCGATTCCCAGCCAGGGCACATACCCAGGTTGCAAACCAGGTCTCAGCCAGGTCCGTAGCAACCACACATGGATGTCTCTCTCCCTTTCTTCCTTACTTTCTCTCTCCCTAAAAATAATGAGTAAAATCTTTTTTAAAAATTAAATTGTGCCCCGACCAGCATGGCTCAGTGGGTTGGGCACCTTAGATTCCTGGGTTACAGGTCTGGTTCCTGTGGGGAGTCGGGGGCATGTGGCAACCAACCAACGAGTCTCACACATCCATGTTTCGCTCCCTCTGTCTCACTCCCTTCCCCTCTGTAGAAGTAAGTAACATCTCTAAAATATATTTTAAATAAGTAAAATCTTTTTTTAATTTAAGATTTTATTGTTTTTAGAGAGAGAAGAAGGGAGAGAGGGAGAGAAAGAAACATCCATGTATGGTTGCCTTTCACCTGCCTCCAGCTACGGACCTGGCTGGAGACCTGGCTGCAACCTGGGTATGTGCCCTGGCTGGGAATCGAACCAGCGACCTGTGGGTTTGCAGGCCGGCGCCTTATCCACTGAGCCACCAGCCAGGGCCAAAAGTTAGTAAAATCTTTAAAAAGAATTAAGTCAGAGCACAGGCCACGGTGCCCTTTCCTTGCTGTGTACTCTGGATGCCCAAGACCCCGCCCTGCACTGCAGGAGAAAGGGTGACAGAGCCTGGGGTGGGTGGGGGGTGCTGGGCAGGCAGCAGGGGGTGCACCGCAGGGCCGCCTGGGTCCTTGGCCGTTGACCAGCTGTGTCCCCAGGTAGCCCCACCGACCAGGCCCTGGGGAAGAGAAGCATGGCCCTGTGAGTTGGGCTCTGTGCTCCCACAACAGGCAGCCTTGCTGGGGGATCAGGAGGAACCAACGCCTGGGCACTGCGGACACTGACTCCTTCCTACGCGGCGCGTGCGGATCAGCACTGATCCCGAGATCCCACCTCCCTGGGCAAACACCCTGCACTTCTTCGGAGGCCACATTCACTAAATGGCATCACCTTCAGCACCACTCGCCACCTGGCTGGGAGCTGGGCTCCGCGGAACTGGCCCCAGGGCGTCATCCCCCCAGCTCGAGCTGGGCTCTCAGAGGGTCCTACAGACACAAGCGCCGGTTCCCAACCCTGAGAAGACCCCTGAGTCCCACCCTGACAAGGCGACTCTGGCCTGGCTCCAAATACCGTCTGCTGAGCTACCTCCATAGAAAGCGTGTCCTGTGGTGGCCGGAAGCCCAGGCAGTCACCGTGGGCCGGTCCCCCCCAGGCACGGGCGCCTGCAGCCCATCCAGACCTGTGGCCGCTGTGTCCCAACCCCCTGTCCTCTGCCCAGGACAGGCACCAGGGGCGGAGGCTCACCCTCCGTGCCCGCACGCTGGCTCAGCCGTTGGTTGGGTCAGGGGGGTCCAGGGGAACGCAGGGCCACACCAGCTCTTCCAACAGGACAACTTCACATGGGCGTGGGCTGCAGGTGACACCAGCAGGAAGCGGCTGCTGCCCTGGGAGGGGACGTAGGGAAGATGCTCGCGTGACCAGAACCTGGAAGCTGGAGGAGGCCCCAGCCCTGGAGACCCAGGCCTGTGGGTCACGTGGGAGCCGCTGGGGCACCCGAAGGTGAGTCGGGACCCTGACGCAGCCGGGCCACCCGGGCGAAGGCCACAGTCCTGAGGGACAGTCTGGGCCCAAGCCATGGGCACCCCTCCTCCTCCTC
>PVIW01009953.1:0-15343 GCA_004026585.1 Noctilio leporinus
TTTTTTTTTTGTTTTTTTTTTTTTTTTTTTT
This sequence comes from Noctilio leporinus, assembly GCA_004026585.1. Taxonomy (NCBI): domain Eukaryota; kingdom Metazoa; phylum Chordata; class Mammalia; order Chiroptera; family Noctilionidae; genus Noctilio; species Noctilio leporinus. Next base: position 32 of record PVIW01009953.1, read on the forward strand.
TTGTCTGGGAAGCTCCTTATTTCTCCTTCTATCTTGAATGAGAGCCTTGCTGGGTATTCTTGGTTGTAGGCCTTTGTTTACCATTACTTGAAATACTTTTTGCCATTCCCTTCTGGCTTGAATTGTTTCTGTTGAATGATCATTTGATAGCCTTATTGGAGCCCCTTTATATGTTATTTGTCATTTCTCTCTTGATGCTTTTAGGATTTTCTCTTTGTCTTTGAAATTAGCCATTTTAATAATAATGTGCCTTGGTGTTGGTCTGTTTGGGTTGATCCTCATTGGGACACTCTGTGCTTCCTGAACTTGATTAATGTTTTCACTCATCATGTTAGGGAAATTTTCTATCATGACTTTTGAACAGGCTTTCCATTCCTTGTTTCTCTTCTCCTTCTGGTATCCCTATGATACGGTTGTTGTTACGTTTCATGTTGTCCTGCAGCTCTCTTAACCCCTCTTCAGTCTTATTCAACCTTTTTTATTCTCTTGTACTGTCTTTGAGTATGTGTCTACATTATCCTCCAACTCGCTGATCCGGTCTTCTGCTTCCTCTAGCCTACTGTTGATTCCTTCTACTGTATTCTTCAATTCAGAAATTATATTCTTCATTTCCTCCTGGCACTTATTGATAGTTTCCATGTCCTTTTTCATGCTGTTGTAGTTCTCAGTAAATTCCTTGTAACTTCCCTGGGGTTCTTTGTAGTTCTCCTGGAGTTGTTTACAGTTTTCTTTGATGTGGCTGAGCTCACTGAACTTCTCTATCATCATTCTTTTGAATTTCTTATCTGATATTTCAGGTGCCTCTGTTTCATTTTGTGGTCTTTCTGGGGATTCTTCCTTTCCTTTTGGTGATGGACTGATTCTTTTTTTCTACATTTTGGGTGTCTGTTCTTGCCTGCTTTTTATTTTATTTTTTTGTTTTTTCCTTGGGTTAACCTGCTTTGCTTCCTTGTCTTAGTTGAGCACCCTTCTGTGATAGGAGATTTGTGGAGTTCAATGTTGCAGTCTCCCAGATTTTCTCTACTTGCTGTTCTTGGTGTGTCCTTCATTTGGGCTGTCTGGTTGTATTCTGGACCTGTGGGCTTTTAGCAGAAAAAACAAAGAACAAAAAACAAACAAACAAAAAACAAAAGGAAAAAAGAAATAAAAATGATAATAATAATAATAAGAAAGGGTTTAGCTAGCTGTTCACCCTTAATAATCCCTGATTGGTCTAGATGGAGCCTGGACCTGAGGGCTTTTAGCAGAAAAAAAAAAAAAGGGGGCGGGGAGAAAGTCACAACACAAAGAGAAATCGATATTAATAAAGAAAGGGTTTAGGTGCCTGTTCACCCTTTATGATCTCTGTTTGGCCCAGGTGGAGCCAGAACCAGTGGGCTTTATCAGGGAGAAAAGAAAGAAGAAAAAAAAAAAAAAGGGAGAAAGTCACAAGACAAAGAGAAATCAATATTGATAAAGAAAGGGTTTAGGATTCTGTTCACCCTTTATGATTTCTGATTGGTCCAGGGGAAGCCAGAAACTGTGGGCTTTAACAGGAAGAAAAGAAAGAAAAAAAAAAAGGAGGGGAAAAAAAAGAAAAAGGAAGGAAGAAAAGAATAACGAAAGGGTTTAGGTGGCTGGGGAAGGGAGGAATACTTAGATTGAGGACTGGGAATGCATTGTAGCCAGAGAGTGAGTAGACTTTAATTCAAGAGTAGGGGGAGGGACTTGGGTATTTAGGTGGATTGAGATAGGGGGGATTAAGAATATGTGAGAAGTAACTTTTGAAAAGGATATGTTGGGGATTAATAGTTCATATAGCTCTCGGTATAACTCAGGTGCTTGAGATTAGCAGCAACCCATTTCCTGAGGCTGCCTCTTTTTCTTGGTCAGGTCTCTGCAGTCTATAGTATAGCCGGTCTTAGTGTGGCAGGGTCTCTGATTGTCATAGTCAGGGCAGATTCTGAGTGTCCGCCCCCAGATAGGCTGGGCCTTCCGTAGCCTAGCTGGGTTTTAGGGCTGCCGGTATTCTGGAGCCTGCAGGGTGCCCTCTCCCACTCTAGGGGAGGTTCCTGCCTGCGAAGAGCACCCAGCACCCCTGCAGGGCAGCCTGCAACCTCGCTGGTCCCTGCGAGGACTGGCCCTGCCCCTGCAGTTCCCAGAGGAGGCAGCCCCTGTCAGTCAACAGTGCCCAGGGTCCGCCAACACTGCCCAGCTACCCTGGGTGAGAGCCAAACCTCCAAGCTGACCAGTTCTCCGAGGAGTCCTTTATGCGGCCTCTGTGATCTGCAGCCTTTGTCTCGGACAATGGGCGGGTCAGTTGCCCCACTACTAGTTCCCGGCCCGCAGTTTGGAGTTTCCTGGGGAGCCTGGGGGCCTGTGTGGTTGCCCAGGGCTGGGCCTCCCCCCTTGCAGGAGCTTTAATCTGCTGTTTCCCCAGTGGCCCAGCAGCACCGTCTTTGGCCCTCTCGCTGCCCCGGCCGGTGCACTTCCCTGCTCCCCTGCTCCTGCTCCCTCTTCTCTTCCGCCTCTAACCCTGTGAGGAGCTTCCTCTCCCTGTTGCCGGAGTGAGTCTGTTTTTTTGTTTGTTTGTTTGTTTGTTTTTAATCACAAATAGATGCTGTACTTTATCAAATGCTTTTTTGGCATCTATTGATATGATCATATGGTTTTTGTCTTTCATTTTGTTATTATGTGGGGTATTATATTTATTGATTTGTGAATATTGTACCATCCTTGTATCGCCAGGATGAATCCTACTTGATCATGGTGTATGATCTTATTAATGTACTGCTAGATCTAGTTTGCCAATGTTTTGCTGAGGATTTTATTATCTATGGTAACTAGCAATACTGGCCTATAGTTTTCTTTCTTAGTTGTGTCTTGACCTGGTTTGGGGATAGAATGATATTGGCCTTGTAGAAAGAGATTGGAAGTGTTCCTTCTTCTTGGATTATTTGGGATAGGTTGAGAAGGATGGGAGTTAGTTTTTCCCTAAATGTTTGGTAAAATTTGCCTGTGTAGCCATCCAGTTCGGGGCTTTTGTGCACTGGGAGTTTTTATTATTACTTCTTCAATTTCACTAGTTGTTATTGGTCTATTCAGGTGTTCTGCTGCTTCTTGATTCAGTTTTAATTGGCTATACATTTCCAGAAATTTGTCCATTTTACCCCGGTTGTCAAATTTCTTATCATGTAGTTGTTTGTAGTAATTTCTTACAATCCTTTGTATTTCTGAGGTATTGGTTGTGATTTCCCCACTGTTGCTTCTGATTTTGTTTATTTGGGTCCTCTCTCTTTTTTCTTGATGAGTCTGGTAAAGGCTTGTCAATTTTGTTTATTTTTTTCAAAGAACCAACTCCTGGATTTATTGATTCTTTGGATTGTAATTTTAGTCCCTAAGTCATTTAATTCTGCTTTGATCTTGATGATTTCCTTCCTTCTACATGCTCTGGGCTTTGTTTGTTGTTGCTCCTCTAGTTCTTATAGCTTTATGGTTAGGTTGTTTGTATGAGGTTCTTCTAACCTTTTTAGGTAGGCCTGTATTGCTATGAGTTTCCCTCTGAGGACTGCCTTTGCTGTATCCCATAGGTTTTGGGCTGTTGTGTATTTATTTTTATTTGTTTCCAGGAACTTTTTTATTTCCTTTTTGATCTCATTGTTAATCCATTCATTGCTTAATATCATGTTATTTAGTCTCCATGAATTAGAATGTTTTGGTTTTTTCCCTTGAGGTTGGTTTCTAGTTTTAAGCCATTGTGATCTGAGATGCTCCGTATGATTTCCATTTTCTTGAATTTGTGAAGGCTTGTCTTATGTCCTACCATGTGGTCTATCTTTGAGAATGTTCCATGTGCATTTGAAAAAAATGTGTATTTTGCTTCTTTGGGGTGAAAAGTTCTGTATATATCAGTTAAGTCAATTTCATCTAGAGTGTTATTCAATGCCACAATATCCTTGGTGTTTTTTGCTTGGAAGATCTGTACATTGTTGATAATGGGGTATTATCATTTTCTACTATTAGTGTGTTTCTGTCTATATCCTTTTTGAAGTCCTCCAATATTTTTCTTATATATTTGGGTGCTCCTATGTTGGGAGCATATATTTTTACAAGGGTTATATCTTCTTGATGGATTGTCCCCTCAAGTATTATGAAATGTCCTTCTTTGTCTCTTTATATGGCCTTCACTATAAAATCTATTTTTTCTGATATAAGTATTGCTACCCCAGCCTATTTTTCATGTTCATTTGCTTGAAATATATTTTTCCTTCCCTTCACTTTCAGTCTATGTTGATCTTTTGTTCTGAGGTGGGTCTCCTGTGGACAGCATATATGTGGGTCCTGTTTTCTTATCTATTCAGCTACCCTATGTCTTTTGATTGGCACATTTATTCTGTTTCAGTTTAAGGTGATTATTGACAGGTACTTATTCATTGACATTTTCCCTCTTTGTACCTGTGTTCCTCTCTGTTTCATTGTTTCTTCATCTTCTTCAAACAGACCCTTTAGCATCTCTTGCAATAATGGTTTGGCGGAGATGTATTCTTTTTTTTTTTAAAGATTTTATTTATTATTTCCAGAGAGAGGGGAAGGGAAAGAGGCAGAGAGGGAGAGAAGAATCAATGTATGGTTGCCTTTCACCTACCTCCAGCCACAGACCTGGCTGGAAACCTGGCTTGCAACTTGATTATGTGCCCTGGCTGGGGAATCGAACCAGTGACATTTGGGTTCGTAGGCCGGCACCTTATCCACTGTGCTACCAGCCAGGGCTTTTTTTTAGATGTATTCTTTTAGACTTATTTTGTCTAGGAAACCCCTTATTTCATTTTCCATTTTGAATGAGAGACTTGCTGGGTAGAGTATTCTTGGTCGCAGGCCTTTGTTTTTCATTACTTGGAATATTTTTGCCATTCCTTTCTGGCTTGTAATGTTCCTGTTGAGAAATCATATGATAACCTTATAGGATGCCTCTTATATGTTATTAGCTGTTTCTCTCTTGATGCTTTTAGGATTCTCTTCTTGTCTTTGAAATTTGCTATTTTAATTATGATGTGTCTTGGAGTGGGTCTGTTTGGGTTCATCTTTGTTGGGACCCTCCATACTTCCTGAGCTTGAGTGATGTTTTTGCTCATCAAGTTAGGGAAGTTTTCTATCATTACTTTTTCAAACAAGTTTTCTTTCCCTTGTTTCTCTTCTCCTTCTGGTATCCTTATGATATGGATATTATTGCATTTCATGTTGATCTGCAGCTCTCTTAAAACCTCTTCATTCTTTTTCAGTCTTTTTTCATTTTGTTGCACTGCCTGGCACTGTTTTTCTGTGTTGTCCTCCAGCTCATTGGTCCAGTCCTCTACTTCCTCTAGCCTGCATTTGATTCCTTCTACTGTGTTCTTCAGTTCAGAATTGCATTCTTTATTTCCTCCTGGCTCTTATTCATAGTTTCTATGTCCTTTTAATTGCTGGGGTAGTTTTCAGTAAGATCCTTGTAGCTTCCATGGAGTTCTTCCTAGTTCCCCTGGAGTTGTTTGTAGTTTCTTCTGAGCTCACTGAGCCCATTGAGCTTCTCTATCATCATTATTTTGAATTCCATGTCTGATAGTTTGCTTGCCTATTTTTTATTTAGCTGCCTTTCTGGAGATTCCTGCTTTCCTTTTTGGTGATGGACTGTTTCTATTTCTCCCTGTTGTTAGGTGTCTGTTTTTGTTTGCATTTGCTTTTTAGATTGGGCTTTTTTGAGTTCCTATATTTGTGGTGTGGCCTTCTGTCATGTAGAGGTGCAGTATTTTTTTTTTTTTTTTTTACTTCCTGGATTCACCTCTGTTGTCAGCAGGTCATTCCATAGTCTGGGCCTACTCAGCCTGTTGGAGTCCACCAGAGATCCACTCTCTTTGTCTGTGCCCTTCAATTTTTAATCCAGTTATCTGTGCTTGATTGTCAGGTTTAGGTACGACTCGGTAGGACAGAGTAATTAGTTGTATTCCAATCAGTCTATAATCAGTGGCTACCTTAGGCCCTGCTGGGCAGGGCCAATTAATTCAGTTGTAATCCAATCAATCTGTGATCAGCCACCAGGCTCAGGTACCACTGGCTGGACAGATAGATTCAGTTATAACCTAATCAGTCTTTGATCAGCCACTGCTGAATGGGACAGATTAATTCCTGTGGGAGTGGCTATGAGGTCCCCTCTGGCGGAAGCCAGTTGGCCTAGTGTAGTCCACCTGGGGTGTGGGGGATGAGTCAGCATTGGGATCCTGCCAACTGCTCCCTCATTTCTTTCCTCCAAACCATGGCTTCAAACTCTCCCCAACCATCTCCAGTCCACTCTGTCCTTCCTCCACTGGAGCCTAGTGGGTAAGTGGGTGCCAATGTATTGTTGCAGTTGGCCACTTTAGTAATTCTCTGTCTCTAGTTGTCTCAGGCTAGCTAACATTTTGACTTTTTGCTTTTCACTGTTGGGTGCTGTGTTACTCTAAGCTGTGTTGCTGTAGACTGGGAAGCCCAGCTGGGTGTTTAGAACCCACCCTCTCAGGTGGGCCGGTGGGAGCCCAGCCAGCCCTCTCACATCCCCACAATTCCTACCGGTCATGTTGTGATGAAGAGGTCTCTTCTGTTCTGTCCGTGTTTATAAGGCTTCTTTCCAGCTGGCGTTCTGTTGGTTTTTCTTAATGATTTCTCCCTATTTAAGTTGTAATTCCAGATTGGTCCTGGGAGGAGATTGGTGTAGCTCCACTTCCTTCTCCGACATCTTGGAATTTTCTCTCAGGATGCATGCTTTAATTCCATGAGCAACCAATAAAAAATAATGGGTAATAGGTAAACCCAAAATAAATTCTAAATAATATCCAAATGATCTAAAGAAAGATGGGTAAATGGAACAAAGGAACAAATACAGAGTGATGGACTGAAAATAAGATGTGCTCTGACGAGGAATGGAACCAGAGACTATTTGGTTTTCAGGATGATGCCCAACCCACTGAGCTATACCAGTCAGGGCAAAGGCTGTGATTTTTACCTCAGTGTGTATGCTGCCTTGTTCATGTCCAGTCATTTTCTTTTGGTTCATAAATTTGTAGGGGAACGATACTGGAATTGCTGTTACAACATTATTTTCAAAGTCTGAATTGTCAGTCTTTATGTTAAGACTTGTGTGTAGACATCCTATATTCCAGGAATTATACATATTATTAGATGGAACTATTATATTGTGGGTAAAATTCTTATATTTAGCAGTCAGGAATTTTACATGGTGATTTGGTTAATCATTGACCAATGTTTCTAAAATATATATATATTTATTGAGCCACTACTAACTATATAGGCTATACCTACTGTAGAATATTAGTACTGAATAATACATATGTAGATTATAAGCTAATTAAAAGCATTATCCTCTTAAATTCCATTTTTATTTTTATGTATACATTAAACATTAATAGACTATACACCCCAGTTAAGAGAAAGAGATGAACAGAATGAATAATATCAAGACCTAACTATATGCTAGTTATGAGAGATATACTTAGAGAAGCAGTTAGCTTGAGAGTGAATAGATGGAAGAAACATAAATGATACAAGCACTAAGCCTAAGAAGATTGGCATGGCCATATTCAAATCAGAGGAAAATAGATATCAAGGTAGTTGTTATTAACATATATATAGAGGGATTTCCATTATGCTAAAAGGGATAATTATTCAGGAAGACATAATCATAAATATGTATGTGCCAAATAACAGAACCTCAAAATGCAAAGTTTAAACATTATCAAAATTAAAAGGAGAAATAGACAACTCTATAATTATAATTGATGATTTTTAACATCATCTCAGCAATTGATAGAGCATCCACACAGAAAATCAATAAAGATATAGTTAACCTTAATAACTCTCAACTGTCCTGACCTAACTGATATTGATAGAACATTATACTTACATGATACATTCACAAAGATAGGCTATATTTTGTGTCATAAAACAAGTCACAAAATTGAAATTAAAAAGTATTGAAGTCATATAGAGTATGTATATTTTTGATGATAACAGAATCAAATTCTGAATCAATAATAATATCTCTAGGAAAATCTCAACCATTTGGAAATCAAATAACATGTTTCTAAACAATTCATGCTTCAAAAAGAAACCATAGGAGAAATTAAAAAATATTTTGAACTGAATGATATTTCAAAATTGTGTGATGTAGCCAAAGCAGCCCTTAGAGGAAAACACATAGCTTTAACTGCTTATATTAGAAAAGAAACTCTGAAGTTTAGGAAAGTTTAAACTTTAAGAAGCTAGTGGATAAAAAAGACAAAGTAAACACAAAGTAGATGGAAGAAAATAATGAAGATAAAAGCAGATAGTAATGAGATAGAGAAAAATCATGCAATGGAGAAACTTAAAGTCAAAGTTGGTTCTTTGAAACAATCAACAAAGTTTATAAACATTAAGATAGACTGATCAAAAAATAAAAAAAATCAGTAGTATGGCACATGGAGGAGAGGTTATAATTGTATAGTCCACAGATATTAAAAGGATAAGAGACTATTTTGTGCAAATTTATTTCCATAATTTAATAACTTAATTGAAATGGACAAATATTTATCTATAGTTTTATAATTATCCATCCATTCATCCATACAACTCATGCATATGTCTTCAAACCTGCTCTAACTCCCAAATCCTGAATTCTAAAATAGCTGTCTTTGACCACAACTGCCTATCTGCACCTCCTTATGAGCTCTTAATGAGTTTCATCCTTACCTCATCAGGATCTTCAGTCCTAAATCTTCCCTAGGTTTCAATCTGTTTTTTCTTCATGATTTAACTCCACTTGCCTTTCTGCTCAGTATAGACCCTTAATCAACTGTATAGACAAGCTGTTGCCTTTATTGTCACTTTGCTCATACAGTTAGTTCCTCTACCACGTTGACAGACAATTCCCAGACCTGAGTCTAGATCTTGACTGCATTTCTATTTTTGTGCTTAGGAACCTTATCTGTGAAACTGTCACTTGGCATTGCTGTGTTATCCAATAGTCATATCTTCTCCTTTTTAGTTCTTCAATTAGCTTCTGCTTTGTAATGAACCAGTTAAACCACTATTTAGTTTACAATTCTGGGGATTGGCAGCATGGGCTATGCCCAGATGGGCAGTTGTCGTGGTCTGAGTCAGGCTTGATTTATCATAGCTAGAACTCCGTTTTGTGTCTTTCATCAGCTTCTTGCTGACTCAGTTTTCCTCTACTTGGTCTCTTCACTTCTAGCAAACTTACCTAGGTTGGTTCCAAAAGCAGCAAGAATAGAAGTGCATGAGGCTCCTTGAGCTCTAGGCTCAGAAATCTTATTGTATAGCTGCTCACACATTGTTTTGGACAAAATAAGTCTGAGTGTGAGGGAAAGAGAGTCATAATGGGAGAAGTTGCATAGTATTGTGGTCACTTTAGCTATCTGTCATAAATAATTTTTTTGTTTATAACTACTTTGCTGCTTTCTGCTGTCCCCAAAGCATTCATTTTAAGCTTTTTAATTTGTTTTTCCTGGGATTCTTTTCCAATATCTTAACTTACATATATGAAAATTACTTCACCTTAAATTTCTAGGCCTAACTTAATTTTTCAAAAAAGTTTTGAGGGATAATTTCCAATTTTAGGATATTTTCCATCACCCCAGAATTATTTCTCATGCCTGTTTGCAATCAGGCATGAGAAATGTTTCTACCCCTTGCCTCACAAAACCACTAATCTGCTTTTAGTGTCTACAGGTTTGCCTTTTCTGGACATTGCATATAAGTGAAATCATATAATATGTAGTCTTCTGCATCTGGCTTCTTTCATGTAGGTTAATGATTTTGAGGTTCACCCATGTTGTAATATGTATCATATTATAGCATATATCAATAATTTGTTCATTTTTTATTGCTGAACAGTATTTCATTCAATGAATATACCACATTTTGTTGATCTATTCACCAGTTGATGGACATTGGACTTCCCCCCAATTTTTAGCTATTGTACTATAAAAATGCTGTTATGAATATTTGTGTAAAATCTTGTGTGGAGATGTTTTCATTTACCTTGGGCAGATATCCAGAGTAGAATTGCTAACTTATATTGTAAATTTATGTTTATTTATTTATTTTATCCTCACTTGAGAACATGCTCATTGATATTTAGAGAAAAAAGAAGAGATGGAGAAAGAGAAGGGGAGAAACATCTATGTGAGAGAAATATCACTTGGTTGCCTTTTGTATTTTCGGTTTGTGGGATGATACCCAACCAACTGAGCTACACTGGCCAAGGCTATATTTAATTTTTAAAGAAATTATCAAACTGCTTTCTAAAGTGGCTGTACAATTTAACATTATTACCAGCAATGGGTTCCAGTTTTTCCACATCCTTGGCATACTTGTTGCCTATCTCTTTTTTTTTCTTTTTTTAAAGATTTTATTTATTATTTTTAGAGAGAGGGGTAGGGAGAGAGGCAGAGAGAGAGACAGGCATCAATGTATGGTTGTCTTTCACCTGCCTCCAGCTGCAGACCTGGCTGGAGACCTGGCTTGCAACCTGGTTATGTACCCTGGCTGGGGAATTGAACCAGCAACCTTTAGGTTCCCAGGCCAGTGGGGCCTTATCCACTGTGCCACCAGCCAGGGCTTCCTGTCTCTTTAATTATAGCTATTCTAGTGGGTCCAAAGTGGTGTCTGTAGTTTAATTTGCTTGTTCCTAATGACTAATGATTTTGAGCACTTTTTCATGTACTTTGTAGCATTTCATAGATCTTTTTTGGTGAAATGTTCTAATATTTGCCCAATTTAAAATTTTTACTATATTGAAATACTGGGCTTATTTCACATGTTTATTTTTGTGTCCTGGCCATTTTAATTTGTCTGACACTATTACTACTATGTCCTATTATAATATTTCATACATATTTAAAACCAAGCAAAGGATAAAGTTCCATCTTGAAAAGCTAAACAGACATTTTGGACAACAGCAATGGAACCTAGACAACATTTAACAGACACAGTAGGATAAATGCTCACTCTGCCGTTACAAAAAGATGACCAGATAGCAACTGTTACAGAAATGAAATAAGATGGACAGTTTAGAGTTTAAATTGTTTTCTTAAAGAGACCTTCTCTACTGCCAGAGATCTTGAATAGCCTCTAGGTCAGTCATCTGGAGCACTTCTTCACATAATTGATGAACTTGGCTTCCATTTTGAGATGATAACCACTTTTTCCTATACTTGTTTGCATGTTTGATTTAATGTCATCTACAGAACCAGATCCTTTTTGTCCTTTAGGAGCATTTTCTGTTTTTGAAAGATTCTTAACATTTCGATCTTGGTTTTGAGTCTTTTTAAATTCTGGTTTGATTTTTGTGCATTTTTGGCTGGAGTATCTCATCTATTTCTTCTTTTTTTTTTAAAGCTTCCTTCTTTTTTTCTTTTTAAAGATTTTATTTTGTTATTTTTATAGAGAGGGGAAGGAAGAGAGAAAGAGAGGGAGAGGAATATTAATGTGTGGTTGCCTCTTATGCACCCCCAACTGGGGATTCGGCCCACAACCCAGGCATGTGCCTTGACTGGGAATCAAACTGGCAACCCCTTGGTTCATAAACCAGGCTCAGTCCAGCAAGCCACATTAGCTAGGACTAGATTTATTTATGGGAGCCTTGTTTTAGCTTCCTCACTATCAAAATAATTATCTTCATCATGATCATGATCATGATCATGATCATTTTTAGCAGCAGCAAGTATTTTTTTTTTTCTGTGGAAATTTGCTACTACTTCAAAGGCACATCACTTTCTGGATATATGCTTTGGATTTTCACCTCCTCTTCATCTTATGACTTTGCAATTTTCTGATAGGTACCAAGTGCTGTCCATTAACCTGCACAGTTCTTGAACCATACTACAGCCATAAGACTATACAGCCATACCTTGGTACTTGTAGGCTTCAGTACTTAGCACTTACTTGGACTCATTGCACTGGCTAGAATTTGTATGAGTCACTTCACTGCCCTGCAAGCAAAATTGCTTCATTGTTCCCTACTCATCAATTTTGGCACTCCTCATGAGTTCTGAAATAAAATAACAAGGAGTTAATTCCAAGCCCCCAGGGAAACTGTTGGCCTTTCAAACATTTTCCGAAGTTGCCAGTGTTACTGTAACTGCACTGCCTTCACAATTCATTGCCTCTGCTTTAATGATGTATTATTCATCCTTTGCACCAGTCCCTAAACTGACCATTCTTCAGAAAATCCGGTGCTAATTTTCATTGTTATCCATCTCAAAGTGATCATTTTTGTCAGCTTCTGGTTCACAACCCAAACAATAGTTCTAGGGTCTCAGGGAGCACATGGCCATGCCCATTAAATGGCGCACACTGAGGTGGGAGGGAAGGCAGGTGGAGATAAATGACTGTTGTTCCAGAGAATAGCTGTGCAGAACACAATTGCACCAGGGCTAACCTTTGCACATTTTAAATGGGGTATGTGTTTGTTTGTTTTTTTAATTGTAAGAGATTTTAAAATATATTCTGAATGCAGTTCCTTTAACAGACATAGGATTCACAAAAATTTTCTTACGCTATAGTTTGTCTTTTTATTTACTTAATGGCATCATATTAAGTGCAAAAGTTTTAGATATTTATAAGTCCAATTTATAGTTATTTTCACTTATGTATTCTTGGTGGGGTGCCATATCTGAGAATATTCAGATATGACAAAGGTCATAAAGATTTTTCTGCAATTTTTTTAAGGAATTTCACAGTTTGGGTTCTTTTTTTTTTTAAAGATTTTTATTATTATTCTTTTTTTATAGAGAGGGTTAGGGAGAGAGGGAGGGAGACAGAGACAGAGACAGAGACATCAATGTATGGTTGCCTTTCACCTGCCTCTAGCTACGGATCTGGGTGGAGACCTGGCTTGCAAACTGATTATGTGCCCTGGTTGGGAAATCGAACCAGTGACCTTTGGGTTCGCAAGCCAGCACCTTATCCACTGTGCCACCAGACAGGGCTGGTTCTTATATCTAGTCTACAATCCATTTTAAGTTTTTTTTATTCTATAAGTTTGTGATTTATTGGTAATATTTTTATTAACTATTTGATAAAGTTCATCAGTGAAGTAACTTGAGATTGGCATTTTCTTTGTGGTAATATTTTAAGTTATCAACTTAAAGTTAAAGTGTTTAATTTCTTTACCTTTTATATGCCTATTCACATTTTCTTATCTTCTTGAGTCAGTTTGATAATTTGTGTGTTTCTAGAAATTTGTTCATCTAAATTATCTAATTTGTTGGGTTAATTATATTCCCAGTTACTCTTTTTAATTTCTGTGCGGTTGGTAGTACTTACAGATGACTTTATGTTTGGTTAGAAAATTGAGGTTTTTGTTATCCTGTTCTGTTGCACACTCTGTGACTGTACTTGCTCTCAGGGCCAACTGGTAGGAAGAAAGAGAAAGAATATATAGAGATGGGATTTATCCCTCTGCCTTGGGATCAAAGGAAAGTTTCCTTCCAAAGAGTTTGGTTCTTCTTCCACTGGGACATTTTTTTTTTTTTTTTTTTTTTTTTTAAGATTTTATTCATTATTTTCAGAGAGAAGGACAGGGAGGAAGGAAGGGAAAGAAGCATCAATGTATGGTCACCTTTCACCTGCCTCCAGCCCGGGACCTGGCTGGAGACTGAGCTAGAGACCTGGTTAATGTGCCCTGACTGGGAATCAAACCAGCGACCTTCGGGTTTGCAGGTGGGTGCCAATCCACTGATCCACACCAACCAGGACCACTGGGACTTTTAAAAGGCTGGGGCGAAAGAGAATTCAGAGAAGAAAAAAAAAAGAAAAAGAGGGATTTCTGCACTCTAATCTTAAGAATTCCCTTTCTCGCTGCCCAAGCCAGAGTAAGAGCAATTCTCCTAGAGCTCTCTGTGCCTGAGTCTCAGTACCCAGCCGGTTTTGAGTTTCAGTCTATGTTGCTGCCTTGTTTTCAGCTTGGAGATAAATATGACAAACTCACCACTGGTTTGGTAGTACTTTAAATTCTGTCCTTTTTAAAAACTTTAAGTCTATTGCTACTATTTACTTTTCAGACCCCTCAAATGGCTGCTTGGTGCATTCATTCTGTTTAGTTGTGTAGTTGCGTCCAGTGGGAGACATTTTATTTTGTTGTAACTAGAACCATGATTCGTTTTTAATTAGTCTATCCTACCCTCTACCTTAAGCCCATTGTTTTTCACTTTTTACTTATTTATTTTTTGGAAAATCTTACAGCATTTTGTCACCTAGTAAGATGATGCTGTGAGATGTGTGTGTTTTACACATAACCGGGCAGCACCAAAAGATTCCATTTATTTGGTTATTACACAGAATTTTTAGAAATCTAATCTTAATACATTGTCATTTGAAAAAATTTTTCTGTTCTTTCTGTTCAGAATTCTCCAGATTTTCTGGATTTCCTTCCAATTTCTGAAAACAAAATAGATTGTGATTATAGAACTACCTATAGATTTTACAGAAAACAATATGCATGTAAGCATGATTGATGCTATTTATAAAGCAAGTAGAATTCTCACATTAAGATGTAGCCCATCTGGCTGGTGGCACAGTGGATGGGGCACCAGCCTGCGAACCCAGAGGTTACTGGTTCGATTCCCAGCCAGGGTACATAACCAGGTTGCAAGCCAGGTCTCCAGCCTGATCTATAGCTGGAGACAGGTGAAAGGCAACCATACACTGATGTCTGTCTCCCTCTCTGCCTTTCTCCTTTCCCCTCTCTCTGAAAATATGAAATTAACAAAAAAAAAAAAAAAAAAAAAGATGTAGCCCAGCCCTAGCTTAATGGAAAGGTGCCAGCCTGTGAACTCAAAGGTTGCTGATTCCATTCCCCAGCCAGGGCACATAACCAGGTTGCAAACCAGGTCTCCAGCCAGGTCTGTAGCTGGAGGCAGGTGAAAGGCAACCATACATTGATGTTTCTCTCCCTCTTCACCTCCCTCTCTTCCTCTCTCTCTAAAGATAATAAATAAAAAGTTAAAAATAATAATAATGAAAAGAAAGAAGTGGCCCATTAACAAGTTTTAAATAACTAACTGACCAAGTCTGGAGAATCATTAATAAACACTAGATAATATATAAATTCCTGCCACTGCCCACTGCCCAGTGAGCTACTTGGAGAAGGCAGCAGGTGTTTGCAAACTTTTCAGACCAACCTAGGGTGTAACAACAGCCTCTTGTTTTGAAAGCTACTACAGGGTCCCAAAGGAATCCCAATGTATTTGGAAAAATTTGTTAAAATTGTCTAGTTTCTTAAAAGTGATACAATATAATAGA
>PVIW01009953.1:15443-47999 GCA_004026585.1 Noctilio leporinus
TATTTTAAAATTTAATTTTATTGTTGTATTACATCCATCCCATATTATTATTATTATTATTATTTTTTAATTTTATTGTTGTTGTATTACATCCATCCCCTTTTTGCTCCCCTCTATCCCCCCACCCACCCACCCATTCCCCCCAAAGTCAATCCCACCTGTTGTCCATGTCCATGGTTCCTTTATACTAGGTTCTTGTCGAAGCTGCTCCCCTTTCTTGCCTCTGCCTCCCCCCTCCCCATCTGTGGATTCTTAAGGCAGAGATAGATCCCAGTTAAGAACTCCTGTACTAAAATGACTAGATATCTTTGTCTTGATAGGATTGGGATAATTTTTGAAAATCTCTACCAGGAGAAAACTTGTTTTGGGTAATGCCTTTGGCAGGGCAGGTTGAGTATTAGTTCCTACCGAGCTTCAGGTATGAGATGTAGATAATGTTCTGTAAATTACCTGAGATACTTGGAGAAGTAATTGCTCACAAAGTTGTCCCTAATTCACAGTCTACACTTTGAAATTCCAGCTCAGATCTTCTTTCTGCAGCATAAGAGATACCCTTCAGGTTGATGTGCTCTTAGTTCATTTGTTTTAACAGTGAAGAAGTGCATGCTCAGGAATGCGGGTGGGTGGGGTACAAAAACTCCCTGGGGAGTTGTTTCTCAGAGTCTTTTCACCACCCTGCAGTGATAGGGCTCTGTAAAGAAGGCAGTGGTATAGTGGACAGGATGGTGACTAAGTGGGGTGGTATGGTAGCAAGGATCCTGATTTAGTGTTAAAAGACCTGAGGTCAAGCCCTGTTGCTTAGCTTACCTTGAGTAAGGCACTTAATATTCCTGAGCTTTATTTTCTGTTTTGGTAGACTAGAGATAGTAATACCTATCATATCTTTTTACAGATCATTGTGAGCATCAGTGAAAATAATAAATAAATGTCATTAAAAAAAAGCCTATTAAATTGAGAGATAAAGGGACACATAGTATAATAGCTACAATAGAATGGAACCTTCATTTATTCACTATGCATTTATTCATTATTGAATACCTATAATCTAACATGCACAGGGCATCTTTAACTTCCCTGTTTTTCTGGTTAAAAATGTGGCCCTTCTATCTCTCAAGTATATTTTAGAATCTCTTCATCTTCTGCAGAAAAGAGAGACTGACAGGAAATTTAGTGATACAGAATGAGGAAGTCAACTGACATGCATACTTAAGTTGGAAAAATCAATATAATTGACTAGTTTATATTAACTCTTAAATGATGGACAAAGGAAGCAGGATGATTTTAAGCTTTTCTGTAAATTGTGAGATTTCAGCCTGCCCCACATCCTGTCCTGGAGATGACCTAGTTATGCAGAAATGATACCAGGTGCCATTTTCTGAGAGCTTTCCTATCTTTACAGATGTCCTATCTCATTTAATCATCACTTGCCTAAGGTCACTTTGCTCTCCGAGCTGAAATTTCAACCCTGGTCCTTTTACCTGCACAGTACTTGCTCATAGCTACCTGGAAGCAGGAAAGTGAGGCTGAATTGCAAGAAGCTGAACTGGCATTTGCCTTTTCTAAAGTTCACAGGGATCAGTGTTAATTTATGCTCTTTAACTTTGAAAGCTCAGAAATAACCTTTGAGCTTGCTTTTCAAGACTTACAGATAGTGCTAATTGCCATCTGAAAGCAAGGTAGGGACTCTGATGGAATCAAAGTTTTAGCTTTAAGAAATAGGGTTCCAGGAGAAGGGGGGAGGGGGGAGGGGGGGGGAGAGGCTAAGAGGAGCAGTTTAGTCAAGAACCTAGTATGGAAGAACCATGGGCATGGACAACAGGTGGAATTGACTTTGTGGGGGAATGGGTGGGTGGAGGAAGGGGACAGAAGGGAATAAAAAGGGGATGGATGTAATACAACAACAATAAAATAAAATTAAAAAAAAAAAGGTTCCCTGAACTCTACTTAAAAAAAAAATACTGATTGATTTTAGAGAGAGAGGGAAAGAGGGGAAGAGAGAAGAGGGGAGAGAGAGAGAAAGAACCATAGATTTGTTGTTCTGCTTATTGACACATTCATTGGTTGATTCTTGCATGTGCCCTGATCAGCGATCCAACCTGCAACCTTGGCATATCAGGAGGATGCCCTAATCACCTGAGCTAACCAGCCAGGGCCCCTCAGCTCCACTTTTTAAATTTTGAATCTTTAAAGGAGTTATTTTCCGTTATTTAACCTATTTTCACAGAGGTTCTTTCTCAAGCATATTGGAATTTACACTTCTGAGTTATTAGAAAATATGAAGCAATATGATTATTATAACATGTAAGTACAGTGCATTTTCTTCATTATTATTAGAAAGAAAAATGGTCTGGTGTTTTCCACAGGTGGAGTGTGCGTGTTAGGCTGAATAGCCCCTTGGTCTGCTGTTTTTGCTTAAGTTTCCATCTGCTGGTTACATTACCTACCAATGTGGCAGAGCAGAAGAACCCAAAGACTGAATTTTAAGCAACATTCCTAGTTGTTTAGACTTTCTTAAATTTTCAGAATACCTAGTTCTATGTCTGAATAGTATGCTGTACTGGGTAGGAGGTAAAAATGGGAAATTTTGGCTGGCTACTGCTATATACAATTTCTCTAGCAACCTCAAGAAAATAATGGACTCAAACATGCCGTGAGCTGTTCTCTGAGAAACTATGGCAACAGCCTTTTAATTAAAGCTGAAGTAATGTGTGCAGCTTAGCAAAACAGAGAGATACTGCCAACTGATAAGGGGAGTGAGCATATGGGAATAATTTAGGAAACTTAAAAAAAGAGTTTTTAATATGTATTTGGTAACTTTATTATTTAGATAGTTCAAAGAAACAGGAAACTTTTTAAAATTGAATTTATTGGAGTGACACTGATTAATAAAATTATAGAGGTTGCAGGTGTACAATTCTATAAGACGTCATCTCTATATTGTATCGTGTGTTTTACCACCCCAAGTCAGGTCTCCTTCCATCATTATTTATCCCCCTTTTACCCTTTGCTTCCTTCCCCCAAGGAAAGTATTTTAATGGATATCAATGTTTGGCTTTGGAATATGTTATAACACATTTTTAAAGAAAACATAGATTAAAAAAAAAGATTTTATTTATTATTTTCAGAGAGAGGAGAAGGGAGAGAGGTAGAGAGGGAGAGAGACATCATAGTATGGTTGCCTTTCACCTGCCTCCAGCTGCGGACCTGGCTGGAGACCTGGTTTGCAACCTGGTTATGTGCCGTGGCTGGGAATCAAGAGTCAGAGACTTTTGGGTTTGCAGGCCAGCGCCAATCCACTGAGTCACACCAGCCAAGGCTAGAAAATATAGTTTTCAAATTATTTTTAAAAAGATTAGGTTCAAATTAATGTTTCCTGAGTATATGTTAACCAACAGCTGGGCAGGCCACCCTGGCAGCCTCCTCAGTGGCAGGGGGCGACCACTCGGGAAGAGTTACGAAGTGGGTGACCTTTCCATTTTGATAATGGAGAGCATGTGTGTGCCTTGGTAAAATGCGCTGGTGGGCTGATAATCAACCAATTAGTAAACTGGTCTCCTCTTGAGCTGAAACATTTACAGCCAACATGCTAGAATTTATAAACTCGGAGCATGCAAAAAGGTAACTAAAAAAACAAAAATGAAATGGAAAAGCCAGAGTTGCCATTTTCCTTGGATCAAAATATGTGTTAAGCTAACAACCCCAGGGTTGGAAAGACTTTATCATCCATCCCCTTTGCCATGGAGAGTTAGAGTTTATGCCTACCATTTTAGCATCTTGTCTGATGAATGCCTCCATTCATTGTTAAGAATGTACCTGTTTGAAGGATAAGTGGTAGGGGCAATAGCTGGAAAGATGTAATATATAGTTACAAATATAAAGCTTGTAAGGCAGAGACCACGCAGGAACCGGCTCTTAAAATAGTTTGCTATCCTGCCTTCTTGGCGCTGGCTTCCAGTTCACTACTGTTGGCAGAGTTAGTGATCTATAATCAGATCTGATCTTCCACTCCTTTTGCTTAATGGCTTCTTATTGCTTTCAGGGTTAGTCCACCTTTTCTCAGTTTCAGCTCCAACCTACCTTCAATGTGTACGGTACTCAAACAAGGCCCTGCTTCTCCTTGTTCACTCTCCCCTCTGCATTTTCATGCTATTTCCAGTGCTGGAATTCCTCTAATGTGTGTGTGTGTGTGTGTGTGTGTGTGTGTGTGTGTGTGTGCCCGCGCGCGCGCACGTGCACGCGCATGCTTGTGTGTGTGAAATGCCTACTTAATACTTCAAAATAAGGACTACACATCATCCCTTTTTTCCTCTTTATCTCACAACCCTTCTTTATTCCTCCCAAACATTCTCCCCTCTGGGACTGGATGAGGGCATCGGAGATAAGGAATTACACATCTGCCTTCTGAAGGCGGGTTCTATATAGTTTTTATCTTGTCTCTGTGGCCTTGTGTGCAATCTTGCATTGGAAGCGTGCTTACTCACTCTTCATAGAATATTTGATGTTTGGAAAATATTTGATGAATGGATGAATGAGACTGCAAAATAATTGGAGTCACTAGGGCATATCTAAGAAAACACAAAGTGGTTGAAACTCGGTTCTGCCGTTTGCCCTCCTCCCCCTTTCTCACTCCTCTGCTTCTCTGGGTACCTTCTGCTCTCATGACTGCTCTTGGCTTCCCACAATTCCAGCCTCAGGGTGTTGCGTAGGCTTGCCCTACCCCTAAGTGCCCCTCAACTTCTCAAATACCCTTCACCTTTCTTCCCCAGACTTCTACCCTTAACTCCAATCAGAGTGCCCTTTATTGAAGCATGCAGCTAGATGTAATTAGAGGACGATCGCTTCAGGCTAATTCATTCCAGATTATAAAAGACACACAGGGAGGCTGCAGGGAGTGTCTGAAATTTGAATTCCACAAGATAAAGGGTTGCTTGCTTGTTGAGATTTCTGACTGTGTATATAACCTTCCCTTTCAGTAGTACAATATATTGATGTAGCCTCCAAAAAGGTTTTCTTGCCAGGGTTCTGGATTATGTCATTCTATCATGATAAAGGAATATTTTGAGAGCTGCCTGCCTGAAAACAGTTTCTGCAACATTGCTGTCTCTGTTCAGCAGTTTGGGCAATTATTTGAATATTTTATTGCCCTTTCTATATCTCTTTAAATATAAATGAATGAACATAAGGAAATTGGATTTCATACAGTTAATGCACGATAGACAAAGATATTAAAAACAAAATCATCAGGTGAGGCAAAAGAGCCAATCCTTAGCCTGAAATGGATGCTCCCTAAATTTAAGCCCATTGATATAGCCTTTTATTATGTAGGGAAAAAAGCAAAAGCATGGAACATGTATGGAATCCAGAATTCTATTTTAGAAGGTTGTATATGAAAGAGGGAGCTAAAACTTGAACTTTCTTATATTTTAGTTTCTGGGCCTGAAACCTAAGACTCTCATGTGACTTCTGCACATGTCATTTTGTGTTTTCACAAAACAAAAACAAAAACATTTATAGGGCAGGGACATCTGGACAAGGTAAGGCAGATATGCATGGGTTTTCCTTCAAACTGCCTTTTCAGTGTTATTAACTCTTGCTTTAAAACCTCCTTGCAGCTAGAATCTAGGTAACACCTTCGTTGCAACTACTTTACTAGATCCTAAGATTAGAGCCCAGGTAAAACAGAGTATGGTTAAGCCCTTGGTATAAACTACCAGAGGAGATCTGAGGCCCTGAAAACCATTTCCACTTTCCTTACTGTTTTTCTTATCCACCCAGGAGCCACCAGGGTCATTAGTCCAAAGGGCTCGTTCTCACCAGAACTGAACTAGAGTTATTGAGTTCTCTTGGCCAGAAGTTTAAATGAAATAAAATCAAGTTGAATAAGAACTGCCTAGACCATTGACGAGCTCTCTTTTTCTTTCTATTTCACAGTGATGAACCTATTGGAAATTTGTCATTCAGTGAGGTTAGGGTGGATGCTTCCTTTCTTCTCTTTGGTTATACCTGCATTTTCCTGGGAGGTTCTGTGTCTTGTGCGCATAGACTTTTCTGGCAGCATACTTTGTAAATCTGCTTACTCAGAAGATGTGTATCAGAGTAAGTCAGAAGGCAATCCTCAAGGCCGTGAACGTCTAAAATCCACTGGCAGCTCCACGATTCACCCTTTGTATCAGGAAATTTGTGTTTATTTTTCCTATGTCAGGAAATTTTGTCCTGCGTCAGGTAATGATGATAATCGAGATAGGGATTCAGAGGGAGTAATAGGGATGCTAAAAATAGATCTGTTGGGAGAGGAGCTGACCTGAAAGCAGAGGATTAAACTGAGGGGTTTGAGGGAAATAAATGCTCTTTCCACGATGCCTCCATCTGGAAAGTATAAATATAAATGGAGCATGGGATTATGTTTAGCTTGAATTTTTTCCCATCTTGAGCTGCTGACAAAATTTTAATTGGCAATCTGTGTTTGAATGATAAAGGGAGAATTTAGAATTCTTTAAGACCCACTTTAGCCACCAGAATTATTCAGCAACATATAAACATCGTTGTCCTTGTTGATGTTACCTGCTCAAAGTACATCTTAATATATTCTTTATTCTGTACTCTCTGGGTAAATGTTTCTGTTCTATTTTCTTACTGATGTATCAAACAATTTTTAGTCATGCTGAATTGTGTAGGGAGAGTTTTGGAGAAGATTTACATACATATCTATACTTGCTATTGAATCACATCAGTATTTAAAATAATTTAGCATTAGCCCCAAAGGAGGAAAAATTGCTACATGGTGACAATATAAATTTGCTGATTTTATAACCATACTTCAGAAGTGTCATTCTTTTTGATAAGACAGTTTGGTTTTATCTATTGTGATATAAGAAGACTAATTCTTACCTGTAAATCAATATGAGTGCCTTCATTTCTATCCCGTAGGGCTTGCTTCTGTCTTCTTTGAGGGAGGGGAGAATGTGGGGGCAGGATGAAACTGAGGGGAATAGATCCTACGGTTTCTCCAGTTGGAGTGTCCTTGCCCAGGGAGATGTCCCTCCTGTCCAAAGGGTACACAGCGTGGAGACCCCTACAGCCTCTTTCCCTTGAAATAAATGCACCCTGGATCCCAGTAGGAGTACTAGGAGTAGAGGGCTTGGCTGAATGTTCCAGAACTATGTGAGTGGTGAGGGAGGGGGGTCAAGGCTCCGTGAAGAGTCGGGTCACAGCCCAGGCTTCTAGATCTCTTATTCTCTAACTCTCCTGTTTCCTCTTGGCATCTACATCTAACCAGAGCAGTTTTGCCTTCTTGTTTCCCTGTCCTAGAGTTTGCACCCTCCTCTCTCCCCATCCCCCATCATGCGTTCTCCTGTGAAGGTTGGTGCCTTTCTCCTTTTCTCATCTCCTGCCATCCCTGACAGGGGTAGCATGAGCTTTGGGGACTGCTGGGGCTCTGCCCATCTCTGTGGGATTTAATGAGAAAGTAATACTCTCCTTGTTTAATGCTATTTTGTCTATATATATATTTTTGTGACCTGTTGGCCCAGTAGTACTGTGCTAAGAAAGCTTTTAAAACGAGCAAACCATTAAGATGATGAAATCTGTTATCCTTAATCCCTATGAAAATAAGTAGACACAAATATAACATAAACCAATTCAGAGTTTGGCATAAAATAGAATGTCATGGTCCCCAACCCCTTCTCCTATCACAGAACATTAGTGTTTATGTATTTATTAAAGAAAGTGTTTGTACTTTAGATTTTTTCTTTAAACTCAAATGGCCAAGTAGAAGTGATGTATGTATGTATAGTCTAGAGTCAAGTCCTTAGAAGAGAGCTGCTTGTCTCTTGTCCCTTTCTTCTTTCCCTTGCTGGGGAAGGAATGGTGGTGGTGGTGAGTCACTTCCAACTATCTGAACAGAAATTACCTAAGGGGAGGGCAGGGCTGTGATGGAGTAGGATCCTGGGTCCTGGGGTGGCCTCAGCAATAACTGTAAAGTAGCCACAAGAAAAATGAATTCCTATCTTGTTCCAGTCACTGTATTTTTGGATCTGTTTGTTATGGTAGTTGACCTATATTTTACTATGCTTTCCATCTCATTATAATGTATTATAAGGAGTGTAATTTTTATAAAATATTATAAAATTTATATTGTTTTCATTAAAATATTTAAGTGTTTATATATCATTATATAACCACATTAATTAAAGTAGAATAGAACAGAGCAGATTGTTCAGATATATAGCCAAGCATATGTAGAGGTTTATTAAATAGTAAAAATGGTATTTTAACTCAGTAGAGATGGATTGACAGCTGTTGAAGCTGGGTGATGAATACTTAGAGTTCTTTATACTCTTACCTTTTTTTCCCTCTTACCTTGTTTATGTTTTGAAATTTTCTATAATAAAAAACAAACATAAAAAAGTGAATACATTTTTTGGGGAAAGAATAGATAATTCAGTGGATGATGTTACTCATCTGGGAGAAAGTAGTTTTTGTCTATACTTCAAACCATAGTCAAAAATTAGTTTCAGCTGGATTAAAAACATGCATGTAATTAGTTCCTGATGGATTATAAATTTAAAGGACTGAAGGAATATAAGAAGATATGTGAGGACATTTTATATTCTTGCGGATGGGAGAAACATTCTAGGAGATAAAATTAGAAGTCATAAAGAAAAAGAAAGATTGGCAGTTTTGAATAAAAGAATTATAAACTTCTGTATAACTAGGTTAAGAGACAGGTTGCAACCTAAGCAAAAAATACTTGCTGCAGAAATAGCAAATAATTATAGTCACATTACATAAAGAAGCTCCCATAAAACCAACATGGCAAATGCATATAACTTGTAGGAAAATGAGCAAAGGATATGCACAGACAATTCAAAACAAACAAAAAATAGCTTATAAAAATATTTCTAACCTTATTACATAAAAAAAGGCCAATTAAGAATATTTTTTTTACCCATTGGACTAGCAACAAGAAAAAAACATAGATACAATTCATTATGATGGTGACAGAATTAAATGGGCACTTTCATAGTGCTAGAAATGTAAATTGTTTTAACATTTTAATTTTTTAAAGATTTTATTCATTATTATTAGGGAGAAGGGCAGGGAGGGAGGAAGAAAGGGAGAGAAACATCAATGTGTGGTTGCCTTTCACCTGCCTCCAGCTGTAGGCCTGGCTGGAGACCTGGCTTGCAACCTGGTTATGTGCCCTGGCTGGAAATCGAACCAGCGATGTTTGGGTTTGAAGGCCGGCACCTTATCCACTGAGCCACCAGCCAGGGCTTTGTTTCAACATTTTTAAAGACAAATTTGGTATAGTTTTACAGTGTGATTCTTCTATTTCTTAGCAATTATATTTTTAAGTAAAGATAAAAAGACACATATACATCTTGTTATTATACTGTTTATAATAGAAAAAAATGGAAACAGCTCAAATTTTAATCAGTAGGAAAAAAGTCAACTAAAGTATGGCATACCCATATACTGGAGAATTTCAATTGTTAAAAGGAATATACATCTGAAATGCTGGTTATTTTTTTGTTAAATAAAAAGAGAAAAATGTAAAAAATATATACAACAAGATCCTATTTTTGTCTACAAATATCTGTATAAGTGTAGGAAAAAAATCAAGATGATATGTACTAACTTCACAGTATTGCTCTGGAGGGATGTTTCTGAGGTATCAAACAGGGACATTAACTTATTTATATAGTTTTAAAAAGTGAATGTGGTATACTTCTCTTGGTGCATTTGAGTTTCTAATTTGTTCTTTTCTGCAATTTTTAGACAAATAGAACTTAATAAAAAATCAAAACCAAGACATATGAGAATCTACTTTGTGTCAGATGTAATTTTGTGCCAGATGTAATTAGGAACAATGAAGGTTTCCAAGGAAAAAGAAGCCTGTCTCAGCCCTCATATCTACAAATACATTTTAGATAAGCCAAACAATGATAAATGCTGTGACAATATCACATTGAAAGGAACACCACTTAAATTAACCTATTGGAGTCAATAGGGTCATATAATCTAGGTTAAAAACGTCATAGCTTTTGCCCAAATAATTCCAAAAGAAGGTAACGAGAACTTTAAAGCTTTTTAGCTACTATTCAGTAACATTAGTTTAGGGGGAAAAAAGTGAGTACAAGGTGACTTCTAATAGAGTTTTAACTGATGTCCAACTGAAATGTCAAAGAGCAAAAATGTGCACTAAAAGATGTCAAAGTGGACTAGCCACAAATTTACACCAACCTCTAATTTACTGTCTTTGTTTGGACCCTGGTCCCATTAGTTCTATCTGCTCCTTTTTCTGTCCCTTTACTAATAGTATAAATTATCAGAAGGTTGTAGGTCATTCAAACATTTTGTTTTTCCTTCTTGCTGGTAAGTATGTCTTCAGAGTAAGCAGATTTTGAGAAGGAATGTGCTGCCAGAAAAGCATTTAAGACTTGAACATAGATCAAATACACATTCAATTAGTCTCTTCAGGGGCAAAGATTCAACATCCAGACTGTGGGCAGCAGTGGGCAGTCCTTCCTATTCTGTGTTTCCTCAGTAGGGGCCGTAGATGTTTCTGAGACATTTCTGATCGGAGCCCTTTGCTGGAAGCCTCTGTCCTTTGTGTTTTTAGGCTTGCTTCATAGGCATTGTGCCTGGAACTTGCTGGTGAGCTTAGCAAGCCTTCATCCTCCGACTCCTGGAGTGCGGGCTCAGTAAATGACTACCTCACTTTCCTGTTTGAGTGCTGTCGCTCACTTTTGGGACCTGAAATCCTGTGCTGAACTCCAGTCCCAAAGGCTGAATAGCTTTTGTTCACTTTATATATTGGCAGGGATGATGGTTGTAATACTATTTAACAACTAGTAGACAGTGGGCACTGACCAATCAGAACAGATGCCAAATGAACATTTTTGTTGTTGGATCCTGGAGGAGGAGACAGAGTGGGGGTGAGCAACAGGGGGTACAATTAGGGGTCTTGGGACCTTTACCACTTGTAGCTGCTCAGGTCCTGCTCTGCCTGAGCTAATCACCTAGTGCCCTAATGTTCCTGCCTTCCTGGCTTTGAGGATTTCATGCTTGGAGCCTCTGATGGCTTTGCTGAGCCATTGGCTCCTGCCTGTACTTACTCATGACCCTGAGCAGGCCTACTTGCTACTTGCCCCCTTTATCTGTCTGTCTCGTGAATGAGTGTGGCCCCATCTGCCTTGTGGCTGAGCCTGCCCGAGTCATGATAGGGTTTGACACAATTTAGGCATTTCTCACAGAAATAGTACCTGACGGGGATTAAGTTGGACCTGAAGACGAGGTTATTACTTGTGATTAATTAGCTTATTGGGATTCTATAGATATAGCTCTAGCTCTAAGGTTAGTTTAACCACCCATTCTTTCTTTGTGTACAGTGATAGCAAGCAGTTCAGCTTGCAAATGCATTTGTCTTTATTTTGACTTCTTGGTCTTAGTGTCTTGAGTTGTTTCAGATGCATTATCTGATAAATTGGCCTCTCAAAGACTGATTTTATAATGGGTATTAAAAGGTATTTAAGGATGACTTTGGAAAAGACTTAGTAACCATTTGTTAGGACTTTGCTGTGACTTGTTGCAAATCAGCACAAGTTGTTTTTTTCCACATTTTGGTTTTCTTCTTGTTTTCTATTTCTTTTTTTCCATCTTGCTCCTCTCCCCCCATTTTCTCCTGCACCTTCAGTGGACTGCAAAGCCTCATCAATCTCCCTTACCTTTCCTCCCTGTGCACTTTCTGTGCTGCCCACCCCCGCTCCCTGCCTTTTTTCTTAAGAGTGGCTTCTGAGGCCTTTGCTTGCTGTGACTAATGGCCTTTGCATAGTGTGACCACTTACCACTGTAGAAATCTTACTGTTTGGGTGTGATTTGGCTTGTCAGTATTTGCAACTGGGAAATGAGAACCATCCCATGAAACATGGTTCTTTACTTTATATTTCCTAGCTTCTTATCTTGACAAGGACATTGATTCTGATGCATTTATATTTTACACTGTGACTTTTTATTTTTATCCGTAGACATGGTTGCTAGTGATACTGTCTATGAGCTGGTTGCTTGGAAAAGGGCTGCATGCAAACAGATTATACTCACATTTACACAATCATCTATAAGGCCCCTCAGTCTGTAATTATGAAGGCTGGGTTATGATTTACTGGCTGCTCTGCTATTTATAGAGTCTGTCACTGCGCATGACTGTCTGTGCCCAGGGCTGGGTGCCCGGATGCTGTCGGGGGCTAGGCTCCAGCTGCCTGAGAGCAGATTGCTGCTCCTGTTTCCCAGGCAGCCTTCCTCACTTGCCCTCCTTAGCTCCCCCCTGGAATGGTCTACTCCCCAGTTCACTTCCCCAGGTGGATGCTGCTTCTGTCTCCTGCTGCTGCCTCTTTTTGATGTATACACTGCCCAGTATTTTGCTGCTACTCTCATTTTTTTGCCCTGATGGATTTGCTGTCTTCTAGATACTCTTTATTGCTGATTCTGTCCTGTCACGGAATGTAAAATATGGCTTAGAAGTTATTGATGGCACCTTTTAGGAAACCAGACTTCACATTTGTTACAGGTCGGCTGCACGGGGAAATGAACTTTGAGAAGATTTTGTGCAGGAGATTGACTGGGGGATGTGCCTTGGGAATAACACCTCAAGGTAGTGAGGGATATGGGTTTGGGAACTGGGAGAAGTTGAACTGTGAAGCAAATGCAGTAAAAGCA
The DNA here is from genome assembly GCA_004026585.1 of Noctilio leporinus. Lineage (NCBI taxonomy): Eukaryota > Metazoa > Chordata > Mammalia > Chiroptera > Noctilionidae > Noctilio > Noctilio leporinus. The sequence goes on from PVIW01009953.1 coordinate 28,161, forward strand.
TCAAGCTGGTCCCAGGGAAGTTCTGGAGCTAAGAGGCTCTGAAGAGTTGCCCCTCACTGAGGCAAGCTCGCTCACTTTCCCATTGACTGGCATTGGCCCTCAGGGAGTGGGTGTGACCCTGGCCCAGGCAGCTAGCTCTCAGGCTGTGGGTAGTTGCCACCTAGGAATTCAGCAAAAGACTAGGAACTGCCACCCATCCTAGCAGCTGGGGAAATGAGCACCTGCCTCATGGAGGTGAGATTTGGGTGGTGCTCCACAGCAGCCATGAAACTGTTCTTGGTATAGTTTTGTGGATAGATTTCTATGCTGCTTTTAACTTGATTTTGATACAAATGCAATGCAGACTCCATATTCTGAGAAAATCTCTTAAAAGCCAAGCATATATATTTTCTTTTTTATGGTTCATTTGGTATAAAACATGATGCGAATGAATTCCATCTAGAACAAATAAGAGTACAGACCTGTTTCAACAGAATAAGCCTTGCCTTACCCGACAGCCACCGCCCGTAAAGTTCACTATTCCCTGTCACTCTACTGATGGCTTTATCTCTAAAATCCAAAGCAGGAGTTGGGGAGGGTGAAGGCATGACTCCTGTTATACCAAAAACAGTAGAATTGATAAATTTGTGCAAACCTTTTGCTTGGTAATGGTAGTCCAAATAGGAAAATATCATCAGGGGATAGACATACTTATTACTAGAAAAATAATGCAAGTGCATTGTTTGGTAATAATATCTACGTGTTTGATGAGACAGCATAACAGATGTTGTTTAATCTGCCTGTGAAACCACAGACAGATGGAGTAGACATGGCTGCCAGAATGAAAACCAGCTGACCTTATATTTCACAGCTCAGGTTGTTGATGGAGAGTACAGATTAGGAGACCAAAACATCAGATCCAAATTACTTTTCAGTGTATGATAGAAGCAGCGTGCTCATGGCTCTACAGGACATAGGAGAGCAGGGGTTGGCAACATTTTTCTCTAAAGGGCTACCGGTTAAACACTTTTGACTTTTCAGGGCATATGTGTTGTGTTGCCAATACTCAACCCTGTTTTTGTAACAGAAATAGCCACAGACAATATATACATGACTGGGCATGGCTGTAGTTCATTAAAACTTTATGAACTATATAGTGGGTCAGATTTGGCCTGAGGGCCATAGTTTGCTGACCCCTGGTGGAGAGTATAGTTTGCCGACCCCTGATGGAGACCCCTGGGTTTCAGTCCTAGGTAGGTACTATGTCTTAAACAAACTTCTAAGTATCTCTTTTTTATTTTATCTGTAAAATGGATATTAAAATAAATTTACCTCCTAGAAATAATATAAGAAATAATGAGATAATGCATGCACAGAGTTTGGCCCAAAGGGAGTGCTTGATAACTAGAAATTATTATTATTATTTATACAACTGTAAAGGATTAGAGTTAAATATAGTTAAGCAGCTAAAAAATGTTGAAACAGATTAAGTCGGTGAGGCTCAAATTGTATTTGACTGTGTAATAAGATGTGTCAGTGGAACTCCTTCTGTCTTACTTTTGTCTGAGGTCCCAAGCATTGCAGTTAATAAGGATCACATTAGCAGAGAGAAGAGGTAGACCCCTACGTGAAATTCGCAAAGGAAGTGATTGTAAAATTGATTTTGCCGTTAGCTCTGTGGCCACATCTGCTCTTTGTTACTCACCAATATCTGTGTTCTTTTCTTCCGAACACATGGCCTACCTATGTGTCTTAATTTCTTTTGCAGTCAGGTGATGACTGTGTAGCTGAGCTCCAGTTAAAGAAATGTAAGGAGAGGCGGTATGTGCTGTTTGCAAGCCTGGCCCATTGAAAACATTGAAACCATCCACACAATCTTGGCTCTCTTCCTATAATCTCAGAGTGGAGAGGACACTGAGGAACTAACAAGCCACAGGTGAAAGATGCTTGGTGCCTAAATGACTGGAACAGAGCTCTTACCCCTTGCTGTTGCATGGTGACCGTGCTGGGACAGGGACATACACTGTTATGTGTAAGATCCTGAGATTTTGTTGTTGGTTGCTATAGCAGTTAGCCTACCCTGACATTTATAGCACCAATTTTAAGCTATATCAATAAAGGCTAAGAATCCAGTTGTTAGAGCAATGTTGTTCAATACAGCTGCCTATGATAATGGAATTGCTTTATCTGCATCATCCTGTACAATAACTGCTAGTCACATGTGGTACCGAGCACTTAGAATGCAGCTACTAGCCACTTGGAATGTGGCTAGTAGACCTAAGGATCTGAATTGGTAGTTTAGGGTTTGTTGTTGTTTTATTTAAAGATTTTAGTTATTATTTTCAGAAAGGGGAAAGCAGAGAGACGGAGAGGGAGAAAGAGACATCAATGTATGGTTGCCTTTCACCTGCCTCCAGCTATGGACCTGGCTGGAGACCTGGCTTGCAACCTGGTTATGTGCCCTGACTGGGAATTGAACCAGCAACCTTTGGGTTTGCAGGTCGGCACCAAACACTGAGCCACACCAACCAGGGTGGTAGTTTAGTTTTAATTAATTAAAATTTAAATGCAAGTAACCGTATATGGCTATTGGCTCCTATTGGATAGCTCAGGTTTAGAGACAGAAAATTTCCTAGTCTGGCGTCAAATCCTCTTAAGTCTTTGAACAATGTTAAGGAACCTTTCAGAAAAGCTTGGCTCATGTCCTGAGAGTCCATGTGTCAAGGCTGAGACCAGACCACATGTTAAGTTCCAAAGAACTGGAGACAGTATCTGCTGCTCTAATGGTTGAGTGAACAGAGGTAGCTGCCCTGGGAACAGCTTGCTGTCCCAGAATGTGTTGGGTGGAGCAAAGGATGCACGAGTATTTCTTATGTACCTCTTGGGAAAAAGAACCTGGACTCACTTTAAACCCTGTCCAAGAGGAAACCAGGCGGAGTGATCTGACCTCATAGAAATGGCATTGTTTTGGTGACTAGAAGTGGCTAGAAAACTTTGCAATTCTTTAAGAAAAAACAAAAAAATTATAGGATCTACCCCCAAATTTTATGTAGGGTTGGGAGAAAACTAACCCCTTTTCATGGTTTTGAAGGACGGCCAGAAGAGAGAATGTAGTTAGTTTTCTGAGTGTACCCTCTGATCCTTGCTTAGGTTAATCTAATAGTTATAATTAAAAAGTGCTTCAAGTCCCTGGCTGGTAGCACAGTGGATAAGGCACCGGCCTGCGAACCCAAAGGTTGCAGGTTCAATTCCCCAGCCAGGGCACATAACAAACCAGGTCTCCAGTTAAGTCTGTGGCTGGAGGCAGGTGAAAAGCAACCATACATTGATGTCTCCCTTCCCCTCTTTCTAAAAGTAATGAAATAAAATCTTAAAATAAATAAATAAATAAAAATTAAAAAGAAAAAGTGCTTCAAGGTCCTTAAAGGAGAACATGTTGTACCTCAAGTAGTTTCAGCCTCAAAGTCATCTTCTATTTTTTTCCCCAGTCCCACCACAGTGGCTGTATTTTGTGTCATACATTCATTTGGGGGCTGAATCAGAGAGCTATTATGTTTTAGGGCATGTTGCAAGGGTATATGTGTAATTTAACAGACTTTTAAGAAAAAGGACTATGCGAGGGTCTGGCTTCACAGAGTTGGGAGTTGGTTCTAGATTTAAGGCCTTCTCACTACAATGAAATGCCAAAGGAATGACTCAGATTTACTCCAGTAGCTGCTGCTTTTCCTTTTGCTTGCTGTCAACTGTTTTTCACGCCTCGCATGGTTGCTATACTCCGTTACCCTCAGTCTTCATCAGGCCTCTACATCTTGTTACCTTAAGTTTGTCTGCAGACCAGCAACATTGGGGTCCCCTGGGAGCTTGTTAGGAATTCAGAATCTGCAATTTAATAAGAATCCTAGGCTTTACATATGTATATTGGTGTACAGAGTGATGTATATATATATATATATTTCTGTTTCAGCTTCTATGCTAAATGGCCCAGGCTCATGGCATTTCTTTATCGATCTCTCAAGGGATAGACTCTGACCAAGTAACCACAATCTGGTGGTGGTGAAGGTGGGGGTGTTATTACATACAACACACTTCCCCAGGCAGCATGGGCTACATGTTGGAAGGGGACATATGTACAAAAAGGAATGATATCAGTAAGAGATTGAAAAATGTTTATTTACAAAACCACATTTAAGCTGTAGTTCATCTGCAATTTGAAAAAGACATCAAGTCAGATTTTCGGATTAGCAGATACTACTACTACTACCCAGTTTATATAATATCAGTCAGTATGAAAGAAATGCCACATTAGGAGGCTGTGAAATCTTGTTTAATGTAAGAGTATACTTCCTTATATTGGTGGCAATAATGGTACCAGAGTGTCACCACTGATTCAACCTTGGTTCAGCAACCTCAGTTTTTGGGTTCTGGCTAAAAAAGAATCCAGAGCCAAGACTCAAACTATTAGACAAACTTTATTTAGAAAGTCACAGAGGTAGGAAAAGTGAGCCATATGGGCTCAGGAAACAAGTTACAGAGGCAAAAGAAGGGCCCTTGGAGCTTAGGAAAGAGAATGGTAAAGGTAACATGGTGGGGGTAGGGTGGAGGGGGAGAAAGGGAAGGGAAAGGTGTGGGTATGCTCCTGGGAAGAAGAGCCTCACTGGGTCCTTCATCTTGAGAGTATTTATTTTGAGGTCTCAGAAGAAGATCACAGTAGAATATTCATCAGCTTTCCAGGTGTGTCCTTTCAGGATCATAGTCTCTGCTGATTGGTTGGTGCCATAGCAGGGGGTCATGCCAATGCAGCTGGTCCTGAGGCAGACATGGCATCACTTGTCTGCTTTTGCTGCTTTTCTGGGCCTGGAGCTGAGCTGAAACTGAGGTCTAGCTGTTACCCTTAGGGGTAATGTTTAAGGGGGTGGTCTTGCAAGGGCACTAATGGGAGTCACATGAGGCCACTCTTTAGTCCCTTGTTCCTCCTTCAAGGAGTTTACCACATGACAGTGACATGCCAGGAAAGGAAAGGTAAGGAAAGCATCTGAACTATGTGACTAGCAATATGAAAGATCAGGGGTTCTAAACCACAAGACCAGTGATATGCAAGGGGAGGAAAGGTTATTCTGCGGACAGGTCCTTGTTTTCCCTTTTTTGCCCATTGCTAGGCACCTGGAGCATTCTTACCTTGGTGACCTTCTATACCTGGCCCATCATCCTTGCTCTGTTCATGTCAGTCTAACTGCCTACCATACTAGACTTTGAAAATATTCAAAATAAGAAACAGTAATCTTTACCAAAGAATGATTAATAATTAGAAAATATGACTTAAAAATAGTTTGCCTCATTATTTTGTGTGTCAGGGAATACATCCTCTTGGAAAACAGAAAGGTAATTCTAGATACATTGTGTTCCTTCTCCACTGACAGAGTGGCTTTCATGGCCATTCTTTTAATGTAGGATCTTAATAGACCACAAAGGTCAAAGTTGCTTTAAGTTTGAGGGTCCTGCTGCACACAGCACAATGGAGAATAGTGTTATTATTGTTATTATACAGCCACTTGGGTGTACAATGCTGTCTGCTGCCCATATATTATGGGGGCAGAGGTTTGGTGAAAAAGTAAAGAAGTCATTTATTTAAAAGCTGTACAAATTTGAAAGAATAATGGGCTTCTGCCTCAAAGCTTATTAGTTTTTATTTTTTAAGTCGATTTGATTGATTATACCATTAGAGTTGTTCCAAATTCTTTGGCCTTGTTTCCCTCCACCCAAGACCCCTATTCCCTCCTGCAGTTCTACCCCTGACTTAGTTCATGTCTATGGGTGTGTGTGTAAGTTTTCTGATTTCATCCTTTCCTCTATTATTCTTAACTTCTCCCTGTTTATCTTGTACCCACCAATTATGTTTCCTAATCCCTGCACCATTTTCCTGTTTCACCCCCCTTCCTTCTCCCCATTGATAACCCACCCAATGCTCCCCATACCTGTGATTCTGGTCCTATTCTGGTTGCTTGCTTAGTTTGTTTTTGTTTTTATTTGTTATTTTTTATGTTCTGTTGTTGATAGTTGTGAGTTTGTTGTCATTTTAATGTTCATAATTTTGATCCTTTTTTTTCTTAAATAAGTCCCTTTCATATTTCGTATAATAATCACTTGGTATTGATAAACTCCTTTAGCTTTACCTTGGCTGGGAAGTACTTTATCCAGCCTTCCATTCTAAATGATAGCTTTGCTGGATAGAATATTTTTGGTTGTAGGTTCTTGCTTTTCATCACTTTGAATACTTCTTGCCAGTCCTTTCTTGCCTGCAAAGTTTCTTTTGAGGAATCACCTGGCAACCTTATAGGAAACACTTTGTAGGTAACACTTCTTTTTTCTTGCCACTTTTATTATTTATTTATTAAAGATTTTATTTATAATTTTTCAAGAGAGAGGTAGGGAAAGAGACAGAGAGGGAGAGAAACATCAATGTATGGTTGCCTTTCACCTGCCTCCAGCTACGGATCTGGCTGGAGACCTGGCTTGCAACCTGGTTATATGCTCTGGCTGGGGAATCAAACCAGCAACCTTTGGGTTCGCAGGCTGGTGCCTTATCCACTGTGCCACCAGCCAGGGCTCTTGCCACTTTTAAAAGTCTCTCTTTTTCTTTAACCTTTGGTATATAAATTATGATGTGTCTTGGTGTGGTCCTGTTTGGTTATAGCCTGTTTGGGACTCTCCGTGCTTCCTGGACTTGTATGTCTATTTTCTTCACCAAATTTGGGGAGTTTCCTTCATTAATTTTTCACACAAGTTTTCAATTTCTTGCTCTCCCTCTTCTCCTTCTGAAACCCTTATGATTTGAATGTTGGCATGCTTAAAGTTGTCCGAAAGGTTCCTAATTTTCTTGTATTTTTCAATTCTTGTTTTCACTTTTCTGTGCTGGTTGACTATTTCTTCCTCATGTTCCAAATCATTGACTTGAACCTCATTTTCCTTCCCTTCACCATTGGTTTTGTGTGTATTTTCCTTTGTTTCACTTAGCCTAGCCTTCATTTCTTCCCTTCTTTGTTTGCTGTGTTTAAGCACATCTGTCAAGTCTGTGAGCATCTTTATTACTAGTGTTTTAAACTGTGTGCCTGTCAGATTGGCAATCAGTTCATCTGTCCACCTGGCTACTTCTTTGTCACTTTGTTCAGTCACTGGGACCTTGGTTTGTTCCCTTTTTTGAGCCATATTTCTCTGTCTCCTCATCTTGATATGCTCCTGTGTGCCTCATTATCTTAGGTAGAGCTGTCACATCTTTTATGTGGTGAGGGGTGGAATCTTAGGTATTCATCAGTATGTGGCGTTGTATATAAGGGACATGTCCGAGAAGGACAATGCTGCTTGCTCAGCCCTCACCCCTTTTCCAGGCACTTCCCCCACTTCCAATATAGGACTAGCTCCTCTCTAGCTGTCCATGAGTCCCAGAGTAGGTGGGTCTGCAGACGTTCCAGGACTGTGGGGCCTCTAAACAAACTGATTTTGCTGAGAGATGGGGAGTTTCTTCCTCTGTCCCAGCCCCCAGTGGTTTTTGCAGTTAGGAGCAATGTGGCTTTATCCCCCTCCTTCTTACCCCCTGCTGGAAATTAAGGCATTTGATCTGGTCTGGTGCTGGGAGCACTCAACAGTTGTCCCTTCTGTGACTGCACGTTCCACTGGTTGGCTACAGTCACCCTCCCACCGCAGCTGCCACACTGCCAACCCCGTCCTGGCAGTTCTGTCACCAAACTACATCCTCTCTATCCCAGCTCTGCCCTTACTACCTGTCTAGATGAGTATTTCTTCTTTATGTCTTTTTTGTTGTTGTTGGACTTTTGTGCAGCTTGGTATTTTGGAATTTCTGGTTGTCTCTAGTTTTGAGGTAGTTGTATTGTTTTGGGTTGGGGAGGGAGATGCAGCATGTCTATGCCTTTATCTTGGATTCTCTCCATGTAAGTCTCAAAGCTATTTTCTTTAAAACACCCACAGGCAGAAAACCCCTCCTTCCCTTGCCAGTTCAGTTCACGGATGTGCCTGGAATCCCTTCTCCCATTTAAAATATTCCTCCTTTGGGGCATACAGGGACTTGGCCTAGCTGGCTCCCAGTCACAGTTCTGCTCCAGCCATCTTTTGGGGTCTGTGCTTGCTTGTGTCCTTCTCCCAGTGTGCTACCCTTTTCCTGTGGCTGCTGTCCTCAGGTTCAGAGTTTGTGTTCCCTCCCTTAAATTGAGGGCTGGTGGGTTTGTCCTTGCACCTGGCCTAGCAGGGCCACACACCTTAGTGTGCTGCTGCAGATTTTGGTGGAGAAGGGGCATGGGGCATGGTGCCTGGACACGGGTCTCCAGGGCTCACTGGCCCAGGGATACTTGGGTCCTACTGACTGAGTGAGGGGAATGGAAAGAGAAAGAGCTTTCTCTTTAATTAAGTCTGGTCCCAAAACCCCAGCCTGATGGAGGTGTTCAGATTGTCAGCCAATTCAGGCTTAGGGCCACCACACTCACCAGCCTGCACGGTGTCTCTGTGTGGGGCGTTGCCATGTTCACGTGCTGGTCGCTCAGCTGCGGAGGTGACTTATGCTGGCACCCGTTAACTTGTTTACTGTTGCCTGAGGGTATGGATAGGCAATCATGGAGTTTCAGTTGTGATTTCAGTCAGCACTCCCTGACCCCTCCCAGGGATCCCTCCAGGAATGCAGGCTCTTGGAGCTGCTTTCAGGGTTCTCCCTGCTGCCCCCCAGCATTCTGGCCAGACCTCTTTGTTATATTATGGCCAAAACACTCACTACCCACACGGTATAGAGCAGGAACTGGTATTAGAATAAGGATTCTCATACCGTAGTTTTGGGATGGCAGCATCAGCAGCATGTGAGGACTCCTTAGAAATGCAAGTTCTCAGCTCCATCTTGATTTACTTAACCTATGGTCTCATTATCCTTGCTGGTGGCTCTGATGCTTGATAAAGTTTGGGAACCACTGATTAGTGCACACTCCTATAGCAAATATACACTTTGGTGTATAACAAAATGGAAATATATTTGTTGCTCATTTAAAGGTATAGGTAGGTGAATAGGTTGGCAGAATGGCCTCCTCCATGCAGTCATTCAGGGACTCAGACTGATAAAGACATTTCTGTCTTCAATATGTGACTTTAAAAGTTGCTCAAGAAGACAGGAATCAGAAGAGAGGAGGATGAAGATGTGGCTATGGAAAGTGTTTATGCCTACATTCCATTGGCTAGAACTCAGTGATGTGGCCCTGCAAGGGAGGTTGGGAAATGTAGTCAAGCTTATGCCCAACGAAAAGAGGCAAATATGGATTTTATTAGCTGCTAAGTTTGTTGTCATAAATTCTTTATGGAAATTTCTGAGATTTTCTGTGTATTCTGGACCAACTTTATGCTACAATTCCCTCTGATAGCCTGGTGGAACTCATGGACTTTGTCTCAGAATGTTTTAAAATGTATAAAATAACAGCCCTAGTCAGGTAGCTCAGTTGCCTACAGCATCATGCACTATGCCAAGGTTGTGGGTTCAATCCCCGGTCCGGGCACAACAATCAACTAATGAATGCACAAGTGGGTAGCATAACGAGGCAATGTTTCTCTCTCTCCCTTCCTCTCTCTAAAATCAATGTTAAAAACAAGAAGTTCTTAAAAATAAAATACAATATATAAAGTAATAAATTTACAAAGGAAACAAATTATATTGAAATATAATTAGGAATCATTAAAAGCATTTTTGACACAGGAGTATATGTACTTCTTTATTTATGTATTAAATAACAAGGTCTAGTGGCAGGTTTACTATGTGCTGTGATTTCAAAGTAATACCCAGGATAAATGAGATTTCAAAATATCTGCAGCCACCATAATTTCATATTTAAATATTTGCAATTTCTTTTGGTGACAAAAATTATAGGTACTGCTAATAATACTAGGTTTATGGCCTATTTTCATAATTGAGTAATAATACTAAATTAGTGGGTGAGTAAACATATGCAAAGACAATTTTTCTCCGTCCAAGTTTGTTAACTGCACTCAAAAGGTGCTGATTAAATGGGGTGGCCTAAAATATGGCAGAAGTCCGCTACCGAGAGACTTCCAGGTGTCTGTCCCCTATTGGTTACAGGGTATCCAGGCAAGATCAAACAAATAAGAGAAAAATTGATTTTATGATCACGTCATCAAATCCAGTTAATCAGAGATCTTATAGCGCCACCTACTGTTTTAAAATAAAATTCCCTTCTGTTAAAAGTGTGGCTTAGGACATGCAAGTGTAATAAACAAGGACCTATAATGCTATGCAGTGGTTTAGGGAAATAAGAAAGGTGACTGCTCATTGATGACTTCATGTCATTGATGGTGTTTGTAGTCTTAGCTCTAAACTGCTGGCATGTAAATTGTTGTTTAATAGCCGAGAAGTGAGATAGATGTAATACAACAACAATTAAAAAAAAAACAACAACAAAACAACAAGAAGTGAAATAGTAATAATTAGGGTAATTTATTGACTACTATTATTGTGATTTATATACTGTTGTGAGTCTAATGGAGTTACCACATTTAATCACCATCATAACTAATCAAGAGAAATAATATTATATGCACTTGATAGATGAAGAAACTTGAGAAGTAACTTGGTGAAGATCGTACACCTAGTAACGAGAGAGGTAGCATTCAAGCCTAGATAGTTAGATTCATTGGAGAGTAAGTGCCTGGAAGTCTTTGGAGCAAAGAACTTTCTCCTGATAGTCACCCGTGTTTGGTATCTCTGCAGTACTTCACATGTGTCTGCCAGTGAGATATACCTACAGAGACTCACTTTCCATTAATAACGTATTTTTGTATCTAAGAATGCCTTTTATTCACACCAGCCGTATATGTAAAAAAAATCACAGACAACACTTATATAATATTACCTGCCAGATGCTTTTCTAGGTACTTTACATAGGTTAGTTCATTTATTATTTTTTTTCTCATCATTGCTATGAAATAAGTACCAGTTGAACCCCATTCTCCAGATAAGAAAACAGTTAAGTAACTATCCAAGATTGCACAATGAAGAAGTGACAGAGACAGTATTTGAACCCAGGGAATCTGGCTGAAGTCTGCATATTATACTACACTGCTTATAAAAAGTTCAAGTGTATTTGGATATGAGAGTAGTCACAGAGGCCTACATGGTGGTGCTCAGATCTTGAAAAATGAATGTGAAATGAAAATGAGTGAAGTTTAAGAAAACTGATTTAAACTGTTTCTAATTTTAATCACAAATAATGCTTGAATATCTTCTTAAACATATTTGGAAGAATTTCTCTAGAATAGATACAGTGATGTGGATTTACTGAGTTATTGCTCCCCAAAATGGCTGTACCAATATAGTTTTTTGTTGTGGTTGTAATTTTGGTTTTGCTTTTCTGGGCAATTGAAGGGAGTTTTATGTAGTTTCTTCTTGTTTCCAACATTTGCAGGCCACTGAGGACTATTGGTAATAACACAAGAACACAAGTTAAGCAAACTTTGGTTGCTTATTACTCATAAGAGCATAAGAGAAAGAAAATCTGCATTTTTATGAAATACACATACTCATCTCACTATGACAGAAGCCAGTATATTATCAAATACTTTGTTAATTCTACCAGTGCATACGTTTCTGAACTACATAGAGTGCAAGGGCTGTGAAAGTTAGTGCCACCTAGTGGTTAGACTAATCTTTGGCTCCTAGAGGTTTTGTCTTCCAAGTGCTGAAAATTGGCTGAAGAGCTTGTCAAAAAATCAGATTCTTGGCCTTATCCCTAGAGACTCTAATTCAGAAGGAAAAAGAGAGGAGAGTGGAGAGAGGGGGAGCAGAGAGGTAGAGAGAGAGAAAGAGAAAAAGAGAAAAAGAGAAAGAGACACAGAGAGAGAGAGAGAGACAGAGAGACAGAGAGAGACAGAGAGAGAGGGAGAGAGAGAGATGGGGTAGTGGGACTACTGTCCAGGAACCAGCATAACTGTAAGCAGCCCACATGGTTGTTGATTCTTAGCCATTTGGTCCTAACTCCAGAACAGTTTAGCAATTGGCTCAACTCTCTCTTCTCCTTAATCTTCACCAACAGCTGCCCTAGTAGCTTGTGGATTATGTGGGAGCTACAGGGATCTTCTGGGACTAGTTTGAGTTGAAGGGGATCCAACCGAGCATGCACACAGTGGGAGGAACAAGCTATGTGTTTGGGGATGAGAAGATCCATTTGCATTTCCTCCTTATTTATTTCTGTTGACCTCAGGGCTATTTTTGACTCTGTGGGCCACACCTACCTTTGTCTCTTTCTTCATGTCCTTCAGCCTGCTATTCAGGTCTCTGTAAGCAGACTCCAGACCTCCCATATACATTTGCTCAGTGAGAATCCCTTGCGGGCATTACTCTTTCAGTATCCCACAGCATCATGCTCAGGCCCATTTGTCATATTGCTTCTTCCCTGAGATACTTAATCTCCATTCTTTGTGCTTTCACTGCAGCCTTTAAATTTTTACACATCTTTTAAAATTCAGTAGATCCACAACCTCAGAGGAGCATTAACATTTCATTCCTTCTACTTTCCCACCATACTTCTTGTGTAGATTATACTAGCATTCTGGCACATCATCAAATAATGTTTTTTCTTGCTACGCAAATATTCTATCCATCCATCCATCCATCTATCATTTTACCTATTCATTTATTCCTTAGGTTGTTTCCCTGGTCTGGAATATAAACTCTAGTCATTCTTTTCATGCCACCCACTCAAAATGAAGCCAAGTGTAGGCTATTCTCAGTTTCATGGATTCGTTTCTTCTCTGAGATCTGCTGGCACTGAGGGTCCTCAACTGTCCACTTTAACCCTTGATTCCACATTCCGGTAATGTGAACTCTGTGCTAGACTTCTTTTTCTGCTCTTCAGTAAATTGTAGTGACATAGGACAGAAGCTATTTTATGTAATTCTTTGATATTTTCCAAAATCAATTTGCATGTTTTCAAATGCATTTTATGGCTCAGTTGAACTGGTTTTCATTATCTAGCAAGTTATCCTTATGTTCACCTTACTCTAAGAGGAAAGAAAAATTAACATTTTATTGGGTGCCTCATATTTGTCAGATACTGTGCTTAGACTTTTACGTATATCACTTTATCTAAAATCTAAAGACCCTTTGAGTAGAATGCTACCCATTTCTTAGATTAGAAAAGTTCGACTGATAAATGCTTAATGAATGTGTAGCTATAATGAACAGATCAGCATTTGGACCTCATCTAACCCCTAAACCCATGTACTTCACCCTACCAACTTGCCTCCCGTTAGTTCTGGATCTTCGTTTTATGGTATTTTAGAATAATGCTTTGCATTTCTGCTTTCCTCCTTTAAAGAGTCTGCTCTCCAGAATGTAGATTCCAGTAGAATCTCCTAGAGAGATTTGCATTCTGGCTCCCTGTGCCCTGCTTCATGCCTCAGTGCAAACATGCCTCTTCACATGTAGTCTCATTTAAGCCATGTGCTCACCTCTTCTCCCCCCACCCCACCCCCCTTTTTGGACTGGCTTCATGGGATTGAAAACATTTCTTCTCGGGTTATAACTCTGGGCCCTGAAACACTGAGGTGCCTTCGACAACATGTGTAGATGAATCTCGCTGGCATGTTGAGCCTCCTTCTCTGTGGTCACTTTGGGAATGTGAGTGATCTCACTGAGCTGGGTGGCCTTTGGAGCTCTTTGTATAAGGAGCCCCGGAGAATTTCCAAACAAACTGAGCACTAACGGGGATGTGTCTGGCTGCGTTTTCTGCCGCAGGGATTCAGGGCGAGCCCCCGGCACATTAGAAGACGCGCTGCTGCGGCAGCCGCCGCCCGTCTGGAAGAAGGCAAGCCTGTGGTGGAGGTTCATCACCAGAGCGAGCAAGAAAGTTCAGTGAGGAAACGAAGAATCAAGAAGAACAGCCGAGTCCAGCCGGAATTTTATCACGCTGTTCAAGGTGCTGTGACCAGAAGACCTGTAAGTAGAGAATTGTCTTTCATGAGAATATTAAATACGCTGTCATAGGACATGGTCATTCTCTTAGTTTAAAAAAGTGATCAGGTTATCCTTAAATAATGAGATTTTCTTTATTTTCATCCTACCAAGCGACATGTACTCGCACGCAGTATGCTCACATGCGTTCCAGCAAGGAATGTGGTTGCGCAGGTTTCACCAAGGCACGAGGGCACAGAGCAAATCACTGTCAGACATCCATGTAAAAACTGTCCTGTCCTGGTGACTTGGCTAGAGCATTGTACAACAAAAGGTTGTGGGTTTGGCCCCAGTCAAGGCATAGGAGTATGTTCTAGCCTGTTCAGGGCACAGATAGGAGGCAACTGGTCTATGTTCCTTTCTCACATCCATGATGTTTCTCTTTCTCAATCTCTCTCTCTTTCTCTCTCTCTCTCTCTCTGTCTCGCTCTCTCTCAAATCAATAAAGAAAAATATCCTCCAGTGAGGATAGGAAAAAAAAAAACAAAACCCAAAACCTGGTGAATCTGAGCCTCATTAGAGCCAGGGTCCAGACCTAGGATAAGGGCCAGCGAGCTGAGGTTCAGCATTGACGGGATCAGAGTTGGTGCAGGGGGGTGACAGCAAAGCTTGTTTCAGGATGGAAAAAGCATGGAGGGGAAGGTGGGCCTGGAGTCTGGGGTGTGGCTCAATCCCTCCAGGGGGCTTTTGGGCCAGCAAGGCCCACACTGCCCTCTGCAGCCAGTCAGTGACTTTGTAAGGGTGCTGGGCTTCTCAGGTGTGGCCCTTATGTTTTTCATGACCTAAGTATTATCCTTCTTTCTAACCAGGTACCCTGTGTCTCTGTTGGCCACAGTGCTGTCTTAACTGGGAATTCAGGGTTCAAATGAAAGCTAGTCTCCACCTCTCTTGCTCACTTTTTGAGCACATTGTTCTATGTGCTCTGATTCTTGTGTGTGTGTGTGTGTGTGTGTGTGTGTATGGGATTTTCACACATAGACTTTGCACCAACACTGTGACATTTAAGGATTTGGGCTTAGACAATGTCCCTTTAAAGCTTTTGAAAAATGATTTCATAATTTCAATAATTTTGCATTGCTTTAGCATTAAAAACAGTTTTGCTAAGGTTCACTCCTCTACTGTAGGGAGCCTGTTTTTGTCATTTCTCATGCTAGCCTAGGGATTTGACTTGATAATTAATTTTTTGTAAATCATTAAAACAGAACTGCCCTTCTGTGGGGTAATTGTGTGGCAGGCACATATGGAGATGGCTAGAAAGCCAGGAGAATGCCTGACTCAGTGGCTGGGCCAATGGCAGGAAAAGGTCCTAGTTAACTTGAACCAATTAATAAGTAAAATAAGTATATACAGGGGTGGGCAAACGTAGGTTTACAGTTGTCAGTACACAAAACAGTTTATTCTTATATTCTTATATTATTTATTATTGCACTATTTTATATAGACAACTGTAAACCAATTCCTGCCTACCCCTGTGTTTAGAGATGAGTCTTCTTTTCATGATTTAATAAAGAAAAAGCTAAATAGAATTTTGTATCTGTATGGAGCAATATGAAATAGTAG
This sequence comes from Noctilio leporinus, assembly GCA_004026585.1. Lineage (NCBI taxonomy): Eukaryota > Metazoa > Chordata > Mammalia > Chiroptera > Noctilionidae > Noctilio > Noctilio leporinus. The sequence continues at coordinate 43,705 of PVIW01009953.1, forward strand.
GAAAATTTATTCCTTTAACAAACTTTTTTTTTGGTACAGGAAATAAAGGATGCATATATATTAGTAACTAATCGTTATTAAGGGCTTACTGTGTATAAGGAATCATTCTATTTGACTCACTTAACAACTCTATGAGATAGATGTTATTCCCATTTTACGGATGATGAAACTGAGGCCTAGAGAGGGTTCATAATTTGCCTAAGTTTATTTAGTTGTTTGGGGGCAAAGTCTAGGATTTGGATCTAGGCAGCTTGCCCCTAGAGCCCAAGCACTTACCTTTATGATCTACTTTCTGTCTGGTCTCTAGGAACTCACAGTTGAAATAGACAGACATGTAAACAAGTAAACATAACGTGTGTTTGTGTTATGAAAATGCTATTGTAGAATTACACACAAAACACTAAGGAGGTATCTTAGAGGGCCAGAAATATTTACTGGGAAGCAGGCCCCTGCAATGAGTCCTGAAGACAGAGTTTATCAGGTAGAAAGTGGAGGTGAGTATCTCTGATAAGAAGAACATATACAGAAGCACAGAGGCATGAAAGGGAGGGGCATACTCAGAGAACGGCTTGAGGGGTGTGCTGGATTGGTCAGGCAGGGCCAGGTTATTCAGGGCTTGGATATTGTGCTAAACAGTTGGGTTCATCCTCTGTGGTGGGGATCTAGTGAAGGCAGGGAATAGGCACACTAACTGTGGTTCTAGCTAACTAATTCTTTGCTTCTTCTTCTTCTTCTTTTTTTATTGTTGTTGTATTACATCCATACCCTTTTTGCTCACCTCTGTCCCCCTCCCCACCCACCCATTCCCCCCAAAGTCAATCTCACCTGTTGTCCATGTCCATGGTTCCTTTATACTAGGTTCTTGTCTTAGCTGCTCCCCTTTCTTGCCTCTGCCTTGCCCCTCCCCCCAACTCCTTTCCCCCTGACCACTGAAGGCCTATTCACAGTATTCATATATTTGGTTCTGTTGTGCTTGTTGTTAGTTTTGTTCATTATTATCCTGTAATGGGTGAGATCATATGGTATTTGTCTTTCACTGACTGGCTTATTTCACTAAACATAATACTTTCCAGTTCGATTCATGTTGTTGCAAAGGTTAGGAGTTCCTTCTTTCTTTCTGCTATATAGAATTCCATTGTGTAAATGTACCAAAGTTTTTTGATCCAATCATCCACTGATGGGCACTTAGGCTGTTTCCAGCACTTGGCTACTGTAAATAGTGCTGCTATGAATATAGGTGTACATAGGTTCTTATGAATTGTGTTTCAGGATTCTTTGGGTATAGTCCAAGTAGTGGAATTGCTGGATCAAAAGGCAGTTCCATTTTCAGTTTTTTAAGGAAACCCCATACTGTTTTCCACAGTGGCTGCACCAGCCTGCATTCCCACCAACAGTGCACGAGGTTCCCTTTACCCTACATCCTCGCCAACACTTGTTTGTTGATTGTTGATGATTGCCATTCTGACAGGTGTGAGGTGGTATCTTATTGTGGTTTTAATTTGCATCTCTCTGATGACTAGTGATGTTGAGCATTCTTTCATATGCCTCTGGGCCCTTTGTATATCTTCCTCAGTGAGTTGTCTGTTCAGGTCCTTTCCCCATTTTTTAATTGGGCTGTCTGTCTCCCTGGTGTTGAGTCGGATTAGTTCTTTATATATTTTGGAGATCAGACCCTTGTCTGAGGTATCATTGGCAATTATGTTTTCCCCTAAGGTTGGTTCCCTTTGAATTTTGCGGATGTTTTCTTTAGCTGAACAGAAACAATTCAACTTTTCATTTGTTGATTTGTTCTTTTATTTCCTTTGCCCTTGGTGAAGTATCAGTAAACATATTTCTGTGTAGGATATCCAAAAGTTTAGCTTCTTCTAATCTTTCTATATGAATCAGAATGGAGAAATGATTATCATCATAGTTTAGAAACCCTTAGCTACCATTATTCTCTCATGAACATAACTGCCTTAGGTAATATACAACGTACTCCTTCAGCCTTGTGATTTTGAACTTGCTATCAACTTGGTCCTTGAATGCCAATCCTCACACTTTGTTTACCTGGTGGATTTCAAGTCACCTTTTAATAATGACTCACGATCAAGCAACTATTTAGAAAAGTCTTTTCTGATGTCAGAGTGAGATGCCTTTTGTTTTGATCCTTGGCATTTTGTGCAGATCTCCAATGGAGATACTCAAGTGAAAAAGGCAGGCTGTGTAGTAAGACATACATGGGTTCAAATCCTGCTCTGCTTGTCTGGCAGGAAGTAGTGGGCACAACCAAGATTGACTGAAAAGGGTTTAGTAAAAAGACTATTTACAGAGGTGTGAGCAGGGTCAAGGTGCTTCACCAACCTTCAAGTGGAACCTACCTACCACTTTCACCCTGAAGACAGTGGTCTTACTGGATCCTGGTAGGAAGGGCTGGAGCTCCAGAAGAACCCTTTCCCAGGAGCTGTGGCTGAGAAGTGCAGCTACGGCCAGAACCCAGGGAGTCAGGAAGGGAACAGGGCACTACATGTGCTGCTGCTGTTTCCTGTTCCCCCAACCTAACTGAAGGCCAGCAGGCAGAGGGGCTTAGGTGACCTAGATTATAGAGTCAGGATCCCAAAGACAGAGTGAAGCAGAGATGGACAGAGACTCAGAGATGACACAGGGACAGTGGAGAATAAAAGCCCTACATGGTTATCTTTGTCAGTTGTTCAAGTCTGAAATTCAGCTTTTTTATTGTAAAGTGATAATAACAATAGCTACCTCATTGAGTTGTGAGGATGAACTGAGCTGACATACGTAAGTAGAAGGCACAGTGACCCGCTTGGGTTAAACTTTCAATACACGGTAATTCCTTCCTATCCTTGCCTCCCTTAGACCGTGACTCCTTTTGGGGGTCATATCATCTGTTCTAGAACATATCATCTGGATGCATTTTACTGATTAAATGAATGAATGCTATTTATACATGGCACAAACTTATGCACTATATAGAAATTCAGAGAATGAAGAGGGTTGTTTTTTTTTTAAACACCTCTCCCCCCATTTCCCTATAGAATGGTCAGGGAATAACTACTTGAGTTGGGCTTTAAATCTGGGTAGGGGCAGATGGAGGGGCAGGCGTGTACACTTCGGAGAATTTCGAAATTATCTTAAAATACAGGTAGTTCTCACTGCCAGCTTGATCTGCATTGGTCGGGTGGTTCAGTCGGTTGGAGCTCCTCCCGCGTCCCCCACCCCCAAATGAAACATAATAATTTCATGCACAGATCCAGGAAGTAAACAAAGTGCACCTCTACACCACAGAAGGTCACACCACTAAGACAATAAGTCAAAGCAGACCAATCTAAGAAGCAGAAACAAACAAGAGCCACCTAGAATGGGGGGACAAAGAAATAAACCCTCAGCAAATGGAAAGGAGGAATTCCCAGGAAGAGTGCAAAATGAAATAGAGGCAAGCACCCTATCAGACAGGGAATTCAAAATAATGATGATAGAGAAACTTAATGAGCTCATTGAACTCAAAGAAAACTACAAACAACTCCAGGTAAGGTACAAGGAACTTTCTGAGAACTATGCAAGTATTATAAAGGACCAAAAAAAAAAAAAAAAAAAAAAAAAAAAAAAAAAAAAAAAAAAAAAAAAAAAAAAAAAAAAAAAAAATCAGTAAGAACCAGGAGGAAATGAAGAATGCAATCAAAAGCAGGTGAGAGAAAGCAGAGGATCGGATTATCAAGCTGGAGGTCAATGTAGAAAAAAATTCCCAGGCAATGCAACAAAATGGAAAAAGACTAAAAATGAATGAAGAGGTTTTAAAAGAGCTGCAGGACAACATGAAATGTAATAATATCCATATCATAGGGATACCAGAAAGAGAAGAGGAGGAGCAAGGGATATAAAACCTGTTTGAAACAGTAATGACAGAAAACTTCCCTAACTTGAGGAGAAAAAAAGGCATGCAAGTTCAGGAAGCCCAGAGGGTCCCAAGGGAGATGAACCCAAATAGGCCCACTCCAAGACACATCATAATGAAAATGGCAAATTTCAAAGACAAGAAGAGAATCCTAAAAGCAGCAAAAAAAGAAACAGCTAATAACATACAAGGGAGCTCCTATAAGGTTATCAGCTGATTTCTCAACAGTAACACAACAAGCTAGAAGGGAATGGCAAAAAATATTTCAAGCAATGAAAAACAAAGGCCTGCAACCAAGAATACTCTACCCAGCAAGGCTGTCATTCAAAATGGAAGGTGAAATAAGGAGTTTCCCAGACAAAAGAAGTCTAAAAGAATACATCTCCACCAAACCAGCATTGCA
>PVIW01009954.1:0-47846 GCA_004026585.1 Noctilio leporinus
GGCTTATTTCACTAAGCATAATACTCTCCAGTTCCATCCATGTTGTTGCAAAGGGTACAAGTTCCTTCTTTCTTTCTGCTATATAGAATTCCATTGTGTAAATGTACCAAAGTTTTTTGATCCAATCATCCACTGATGGGCACTGAGGCTGTTTCCAGCACTTGGCTATTGTAAATAGTGCCGCTATGAACATAGGTGTGCATAGGTTCTTATGAATTGGTGTTTCAGGATTCTTTGGGTATAGTCCAAGTAGTGGAATCACTGGATCAAAAGGCAGTTCCATTTTTAATTTTTTAAGGAAACCCCATACTGTTTTCCACAGTAGCTGCACCAGCCTGCATTCCCACCAACAGTGCACAAGGGTTCCCTTTGCCCCGCATCCTCGCCAACACTTGTTGTTTGCTGATTTGCTGATGACTGTAAGGCCCAGTTTTTAACCTCACTTTCTCGGAGAAGTCACACACTCCTGTCCTGCCTGTGCGAGGCTGAGACATTTATCCCTCGGTCCATCATGGACAGGATTCTTGGTTTCCCTGGGCTGCCCTGAAACTTGTGACTATTTTTTCAGAGCAGAAAACTTATCTTTTTCTTCATCTTTTTTGTCTTTGAGTTGGACTTCTGAAGTGTTTATTGAATGACTGATGATCTTCCAAACAGGAGCTGAATACATGATTGTGGACTCTTAGTGACAGAGGAGACAAGGCTCCCGCTGGGCCAGGAGCTGCCTTGGCAGAGCGGCCTTGGTCCACAGCCCCCATGGGTCTGAGAGGCAGCAGATCAGCCCCTGGGGGACTTGGTGAGCACTTGCTCTGATGCAGTGGTGAGCGGTGTCTGCCTGACCTGCCTTTTGGTGTCGTCAGCCTGGCTGTGGGCTAAAGGAATTAGTGGTTGAATTTATTTTTATGTTTGGTGGTCTGCGACACAGATCGCTGTGATCCATGAAGCCCGGCAGGGGTGTGAGTGGGGATCTGGAAGCAAGTCCTGCATTGGCATAGCCGCTCCCCCGGCCCGTGGCCGATGTGCACGCTAAGTTCAGACACCTTCCTGTCTGAATGACGCTGGGTTTTTCGTGCGCAGGAGCTGAGGTAACGAAGCTGAACCATGCTGCAAAACCAACGCATGAACAAAGCTAGTGGTAGAAATTCCTAGGTCTTGTTCCATTTAAAATTTTAACTAAGACATTTCATTTGATATTTTTCTGTTTATGCTCCAGAAAGAATGAGAAAGAAGGAACATGGGGCTGCCTCAAGGTGCTGTGCTGGATGCTGCCCCACACACCAGACCTGTTTTTCTAAGCCTGCCAGAAAATTCCTCAGACGTCCTCCTGGAAGGCCACCTGACCCGGAGACCGCCCTGCTTCCCAGGTGACAAACCAATTCACCAGAAGCCCTCTGTGGTCCGCTGTGACCACGATGGTGGGCTTTTAAGAAATGGGATAATGTCTCCTTCCATTCCCTCCAGAGATCACATTGGCTCATAGGTTCCAAGGCAGCAGCCACATCCTTCAGGGGTGGGTGGGATCTCCAGAGACAACCGAGATTATTCCCCCTAGAACTTCAGTGTACAGCCCACGCACCACTCCTGATGGCTGTGGTCAGCCCCGTGTCCTGCGCCATTCCGGGCTCGGCAGACAGCACGCGGCCAGTAGGCTGGATGAGCTTTGTTTTCATCTGGGAAAGCAGCGTGAAATCCCAGATAATACTGTACAAACGTGTACAGTATATCTGATTTTAATAATTGTAGCTATATGTGGACCTGGTGTGTATAAAGTACACATGTGTGGCTTTATGTAAGATTTAATTTGAAGAAATAAGTTGCCTTTAGTATAGAAAAATTCAAAGCCACTGTCAGGTTTAAAAGGACCTTGGCATTTTTCATGTATTCAGCAAATACCCAGCGCACCCCAAGAGGCAGGGCTCTGTTGAAAGGGGAGCGCAGCTAAAACTCATTTTACCTTCACGCATGCGCGAAGCGGTCGGTGCACCTATCGCCTCCACTTTGCCAATGGGGAACCTGAGGCAGTGAGGTCTGCTCTGGGGCAGGCCCGGCTCTCCACCCAAGCTGCCTGGCTGAATCGACTGGCCCATCCCCCAGACTTTGAAACTCCCCCCACTCCCTGCTCTCCTGGGACAGACCCTCCTGGCTACTCTCCCAGGACAAATGGCTTTGTTCCCTTCTGTCCGCAAACAGAGGCATTTTCGCACAAGGTCCCTTTCAGTACTGATGTCTGAGCCTCTGAAGTCAGAGGATCGGTCATTTGGCTTCCTGTGCATTTGACGCTGTGGCAGCCAGAGAGAAGGTCCCAAGGGCAGGGAGGGATTCAGCACCCCGCAGCAGATGTGGCAGTCAGGCCCCGACAAAGGCAGGGCTGCGGTTGGATGGGAGTGAACGTGGCCACTGTGGCCCATCAGCAACCTGAGGCCGATGTGGCCCGGCTCTCAGAGACAGGAGACCTGCGTTCCATTGTTGTCAACAGACAGGACAGGCAGCCACGGTTCCACTGCGTCGTAACTCTGGCTTCAAACAGTTATGGTTCCACTGAAGTGACCCTCACGTGGAGCGCCCTTCTGACGGAAGGAATGATTTACTAACTGCTAAGTAGTCACTTGTGGTCGTAAGTTGCCTGGGATTTTATTAAAAATTGTAACGGATTTTATGAACATAATGAAATTGAGAGTAAGTAGAGAATCAATAAATGTCTCAGTCATTTTCTCTGTATAAGGGGGCAGCTTATATGGTTACAGTCAGCTGCCTTACTAGGGAAGGAGGAAGAGATGATCCTTTTAAAAGAAAAAATAAAAGCTTTTAAGTGAATATATTTTTAAAGGCCCTAGTAAAAAGAAATGTCTTCAAATGACTCTACGCATTAATTCAAATTTGTGTGATGTTGCTCTGGTCCCGAGCTACTCACACAGGGCGTGGCTTTAACATGGACAAGTGTGTGCCATCTGTGTGTCCCTAAGACAGTTTGAAGCTGTGCTCCCAGGTGATTTAGGGAAGAGGACTAGAGAGCGGGGAATTTCAGGAGAAGAGAAAGTTCATGTTTTGCCTTTAGGCTAAAAATCTTCTTTGCGGAACTGGGGTGTGGCCATGCCACGGGAAGTCATGAGAAGGTGACCTTCAGGGCTGGCCTATGCAAAACAGGGGACCGGAGAGCTTGTGGGTGAGAGGTGGGTGCACAGAGATTTCCAGGTGGAGAAGGCTTCCCAGCGAGAACAGTATTGGGATAATGGTCCCAAATATGTTTGGAAAGTGCTCACGGCCACTCAGGAAGTACCCCTTGGAGTTATACTCTGCAAGGAGGCAAAACGAAAGAGCTGGCAACCATTGCAGTACTGCAGAATGCGAAAATGACAAGATGGGTATCATGGCGGGGAGGGCAGAGGCCCACTGGGTCTTGGTGAGCCGGAAACTGTTCACGGACAGGAGTGTGGGACATTCACGCTGGACCTGAGAGTGGAGCAGTGGTTTGAAGGATTACAAGGGTAGCTAAAGTCTATGCACTGAACCCTGATTTCTGGCAGTGAAGTGGGAAGGGGGCCACTTGACCCTTCAGCCCACTTTCAGGCATGGGAAATGGAGTTAGACCAAGGGAACTTCATGATTCCGCGATTATCCTCCTTCCTTCCTTCCTTCCCTCCCCCTCTCCCTTTCTTGCAAAATAATTTATTGAGGGGCTTCTTTGGGCCAGTGCTGGAAGTTCAAATGCTCATTTTGTGAGTGCGGAGCAGCTGCTTCCACTGTGCCCATCTGCTGGTGTTCCCAATCACGGGTGGTCCCCTACCACATGGTGCCATGCTTGGTCTGTGTGACCAATAGCATGTGGCGGAAATGATAGTCTGACATGCCTGAGATTATGTTATAGAAAGACCAAGCTTCCATCTGGGGCGTGTATTCACTCTTCCTGATCACTTGCTGCGAGGTAGCAGGGGGCCAGATGCCATGCAATGAGTCTCATGTAATCTATGGAGAGGTCTAGTGGTGAGGGAGGGAGTTTTCTGGCCAAAAGCTTGTGAGGAACTGATGCCCATGAGTGAGCCTGGAGGCAGATTCCAGGCCTTCCCCGCTCAAGCCTTCAGGTGAGACTGCAGCCCCTGTGGACAGCTTGCTGGAAGCCTCTCAGCGACCTTGACCAGAATCACCCAGCTCAGCTGCTCCCAGAGAAATCTGATCTCATAAAAGTTTATTGTTTTAATCTGCTAAATTTGGGGATACTTTCTTACACAGCAAAACATAACTAATATAAAGGCAACCTTCTCTTATCTTCATTCACTTTCCTGTTCCTACTCTCTAAAATCTACACTGGCTAATGGGGAGAATGGCTGGTAAAGAACTAGTCTGAGAGTTGGGCAAGAGCTGCTTCCTTGCACCAGGGCCTACATTGCCATCTTCTAGTTGTGTCTTTATGGGGACCGAGAGCCTGCAGGGCTGAGAGGACTGTAACCTGCGCTGCTTCCTTTCTCCACATGTCAACTTTCCAGTACCTAAGATTCTTTGACTGTCAGTACCCAAACCTGCTTCTAGGACCATCCCTGGGCTTCATCCTTGAGGATAAACTGCTGCTAGAGGTAAACCCAGGTCTATGGATATGACTCTTATTGAGGATGTGAGTAGAAATTGAACGTGTGGGCTAGGATGGTGATGTGTGCTTATCAGGGCTTCTAGGGTGTGCCCTAGTGATGAGGTGAGAAGGAGAAAGGGCCAGGCTACATGTGTGATGGAAAACACTGGAAATTCTACATTTGAACTTGGTCTTCCAAGTTACTGTGAAATATTTGCCAAGGTAGGAGGACAAAACTGATTTTATTTAGCAGTTGGTGCTTGTGATCTAAAGCTTGTACATATTTAGATTTCTGGTATTTGGGCCATCCTTTTATTCTTGTTCTGGATCCTATAAATGTTAGAATTCATCATGGGCACTCCATCTCAAAAGGATTTATAGAAAAAAAGTTTTTTAGCCCTGGCTGGTGGCACAGTGGATAAGGTGCCAACCTGCGAACCCAAAGGTCACTGGTTCAATTCTCAGCCAGGGCACATAACCAGGTTGTAAGCCAGGACTCCAGCTAGGTCTCCAGCCAGATCTCCAGCCAGATCTTCCAGGTCTGTAGCTGGAGGCAGGTGAAAGGCAACCATACATTGATGTCTCTTTCCCTCTCTTCTTTCCCCTCTCTCTAAAAATAATAAATAAAATCTTTTAAAAAGTTAAAAAAATTTTTTTTAATAACCAGATCTAGTCAACACAGAGAAGCACATTTCTGCCTCTCAAAATCTGGGATAAAATGAAAATGAAGTTTAGGTTATTATCTCCAGCTCTGCCTATATCTATCTAATAGGTGATAAGTTCTCTATGTATTTTTCTTTGTATATGTATTTTTCTTTGTATCTATTTTCCATCCATCTACCCAGCTACACACCCAGACATCCATCTACCTACCTACCTGCTTACCTATCTAAAAATACCTCCCTCTTTTAGGACATAATTTTCCTCTTCTTATGGATTACTTTTTAACTTTAGAGCAGCTGGCCAAAGCTGTTAAGACACACTGGTGAATTTTGTGGGATTATTGGATTTCTGAACTCAGTATCTCTGCTGTTCCCAATTAAGAAGAAAACTTCTGATTTCTCCACTGTTTCTCATGCTGGAAAAATGCTTCTTCCCTGACTGTCTGATTACATGCAGCCTCCCTGCCCAGGCTAAGAAGAGCTGATGCCCTTCAACAGTGCAAGAAGCGATAGGAGCTCTATTTCTGCTTATAGTTTGTTGACTTGGGAAGCTCTTTGTTTACATTACTGTACGTGGGTTGTGTAGCCACTGGGGGAAAGAGAGAAAGGGAATCGCTTTCTATTCCAACCAGAACCAGGACCTAAAACATAAACTCGATTGCACTTTGAAAATGGCCCTCTAATTTAATCCTGCTCACAAGAATCTTATCACATTCTTGTGTGCTAATGAAATCCAAAGAGAGTGGCTGACCATTAGCAAAATCAGTGACCGTTACACAGCGCTCGGGTTACCGACCCCTATCTTTCCTGTCCCCAAGTATGTGATAGCCCCGTTTTAGTAAATATGATACAGGAAAGCAACTTTTGAGTTCTTTCCTGATCTCTAAGAGCATTTAATAATCTACAAGTCCAAGATGATTTTAGAGTCGTTTTCTCAACCAGCCTGCAAGCTTTTCCACGTGCGTGTGCAGGTAGGTGTGTGTTAATGTTTTCTTTAGGCTGAATTTCAGTCTGAAGTTGTCCCACATGCCCCTTGGCCCAGTTAGAGTGGGCTTGTCTGTGAGAAATGCTGGTTCCCGTAGCAATCGCAGCATCAAACAGCGCAGACGGAGCGTTCCAAGTTATCAGTGTAACTCTAAAAGACACGTTTATTTAATCCTGACGCGTAGGACTTAGGCCATCAAGACCCTCCTCCTCTGCCGGCAGAGTAATTGCTACCACATTTAACTCGACGAATGTGGTGCCATTTCCCTGCAATTGTGGTTAACTAAGGAGAAATCCTGAGACACATAAACCTTGGTTTCTATGAGACATATACGTATGTCATTGAAATAGGAGAGCTTGCCTTTACAATGCTATCCTTTTAGTAAGCCAGAGTTGTCCGAGGCTCCTTGGAATGGTTCTTAAAAGACTTTGGCAGTGTAGCAATCTTTTGTTTCTTTCTTTTGAGGAGTGGGGGTACAGATTAGAGAAGGAGGGAGGCAAGTGGGTGGGTGGGGGGTGGGTTATTTTTTTGTCAGGAGTCTGGCATTATGCAGTGGAAGCCGTGCAGGCCTCTTTTTAGACAGGGGCCTGAGAGTCTGACCACATTTGAAACGCTCACCATGTAACTGTTTCAGTTTGTTGATGGGCTTCCAAGGGGAACATCTCCAGAGCGTGATGGCTGATGACAATCACTGTATTGAGATCAAAGCTGTAGCGCGCTATCTGTTGACACCTGAGAACATCATCAGAGGGAATATTGAACTGTCAGCAGCAGATGTAAAGGAATTATTTACCAGAAAGCCGGTGAATCACAGTGGGCTAGAAACACCATCATCCGTAAAAAAGGGAAAAAAAACACATTTTAAAGCCAGCTTCTAACTTTCTAATAGTTTTAGTGGGGCCTTCCCTGCGGCAGCCATCTTGAATTCCTATTATAATCAGGGCATTGATTTGTTTCCTTTCACAGTCACTCAGGGTGCCCCTGGTGGATACCAGTGGAGCAGTCATTTCCACCTTCGATTCACTACTTACTTGAGTTTCCAAAAGCACCATAAAATTCAGGAAATAAACAAACTCCAGGGAGGGCACATCTGCTCCAGCATACCCATACGTGTGACATCACAACTGTGTGGTCATACTGTTCTTTTGGAAATTTAGAAAGCCCATGAATAATAATGAAGCCCTTCTGCCAGTCTCAGAGTTTCCTGGCCAACACGCCCAAGTTGTGCAATGCCCAGGTAAGTGGGCAAAGCTGGTCCTCCTTTGAAAATAAGTAGGGTAGGAAACCGAAATGGATCAAAGCTACCTGCTGGATGAAGTGAGAGCAGGCCAGAGTGTCTGAGTCTAGGTTTGGGAGCCTGTCCTTGACACTCCCACGCTGCGAATATTTACTGAGCACCTTCTGCTTGCCAGCCCCGGGGATGAGCAAAACAGGAAGACTGGTGCTTTCACAAACTGCACCTTCTAGCAGGGGTGACAGACTCCAAAGAAGCAACCACACAGGTATGTAATTATAAACGGCGACAACTGCTCTTAAAGTTAGGCCAGGATGCTCTTAAGGGAGCGAAATTCGGGAACCTTATTTAGATGGTCAGGGTTGGGGAGCACCTAGGGGTCCCTTTCCCAGGAAGTGACATTTAAATTGAGACTTGAAGTCATAGTTGGCTAGGGAAGAGAGGAAAGAACTTTCCAGGCTTAAAAAAAAAAAGAGTATGGGCAGAGGCCATGATGTAGGGATGACCTGCTGAAGGTCTTGGCTGGATCCAGAGGGAGACACGTTGGGGCGGGGACTGGGTGGGACATAAGAGCTGGGTGGAGCCAGGATGACAGACGCAGCTGGGAACCATGAGCCGTCTCAAGGACGCAGCCCATTCCCCACCTCCACAAGAAAAAGGAAGGGACCTCCTTTTGGTTTTTATGAAGGTCCTGATGCAACTTTGGAAAACAGATGATCCTTAAGGCAATTTTTATAAAACTATCCCCCTCACAACTGGACCCAAGCAGGAATTCTAAACCTATTGCTGATATCAAATCACTGCGCCGAGTATTTGGATGGCGGACTCCTGTCTTATTGTTTCCGTCAGCGTAGGTCTGCAGGAATAGTCTTTTAACAAACGACACATGGTGGCATTATCTTCTGGAAAGATGCAGCCTACCTGCTTCAGTGTTGATGTATTTTTTTCATCTCAGTACATCTGTCATGTAAATACGTTTCTGTACGCATTCCTTTTGTTATTTTTAAATACATGGATTTCAGAAAAAGGTTTTTCTTCTCGTTCAAATCCTAGAACCCAAACGCCATTCTCCAACTTTTCAGACAGGGGCCTTCCTATAGACCATTTTCAGAAGCTCCAAGCAAGAAACTAGGAGTAAAATGCTGCTCCACGTACAGGTCTTCCTCCAGTTTGGGCAGGTTCTCTGGGACTTGGCCAGATCACCCCAGAAGCAGCAGCAGTCTGGTGCCGAGTCTCTGCACTGTCTAATGGGTGATGGGATAAAAGAACATTTTTCTCTGCCAAACTTTCTTCCAAAAGGATTTTAAAAAAATACACAAAGTTGGCCGTGAAGAACTTCCTGTGTGTCCATGCGACAAGCACGTAGCGAATGTTTGCTGCATGTCACATGCTAGATCAGGTTTTCCTAAAGGACTCAGCCTCCCCAAGAAAAGATTCCACCCCATCTTCACAGAGCTAACAATCTAATGAGGACATAAAAATCTAAGCTTTTGCACCCACATTGATAGTTCTGATAGAAAAGGCAACTGCAGTTCAAAGAACTTAGAGATCCCTGGGTCAGTTGGGAATGGGGTTTTGGGGAGAGGCAGCAAGGGGCTGACCTGGAATGTCAGGGGAGCATTGACAGGGAACCGGGGCAGGGTTTGGGGGGCAGGTTGGGAGACAGGAGTGTGGGAGTCACAGTGAAGGGTAATGCTGGGGGAAACTGGTTTATTTTATTGGGATGATCTGAGACCATATTTTATTTAGAAAATGGCTTCTGGGAATGAAGGGCTGCTGTAGATGTAATGAAAAGACTGCTGTGGAGGAGAAATTGTGGGTCACCCGCAGAGCTCTGGGTGGAGGAGAAAGAAATGGGACCCTCAGGGGCCATGACTCTGTTGGCTCCACACACATCTGTTGACTTTTTTCCTAATCCTAAAAGCCATTCACATGCAATATAGGAAAAATATAGAAAATTGTAAAGAATAAGCCCATAATCCTGCTGTTTGGAGGTGGTTTCTGTTAGTATAGCAGAGTATATTTATTTATACATGCATATGTGTGTTAATTTGAAAAAATGTCTGCATAGTACTAAAGTTGTTTGCTATGTTTTAAAAATTACAGTATGGGGCCAAAGAAGGTTTACAGTTACAAGTGCACAGAACAGGTTATGCTTGTATTATTCTTTGTTAATTATTGTATCACTTTGCATATGAACCAACTGTAAGTCTACTTTTGCCACACCTTATATATACCTTATGATCTGAAATGGTCTCTGAGAATAAATATTATTTTACTAGCTGCAGGATATTCTACTGAAGGGATATGCTGAAGTTTCTCTCATCATTCTCACATTGTTAGGCATTTATGTCGCTTTCAAATTTGTGCTAATATGAATGACCATAAGATAAACATTCTAACATAATTTATTTTCCTCTCATTATTTCCTTTGTGTGAATTCCTGGGTGTGTAATTACTGGATCAAGCAGTATAAACATGTTCTAGACTTTCCATGCATAATATCAAATTGTTAGGGCCCACTGATGACCTGTTTGTTCTCAAATGGGAGTGTTTCCTCATTTGGTGAACTTGCTTCTGCTACAGGGGACATCACCTTTAAGCCTTGTTCCCAATTTTCCAAATTATGACTGTATTCCAATGCCTAAAAGGGTGGGACTCTCTGTCCACCAGATCACAGAAGAAAACTATCTGGCATGATGGAGAAACAAAAAGTGGTAGATCCACATCATGGAATATTATTCAGGCATAAAAAGGCATGAGGTTGACACATGCTACAATGTCGACGAACTTGGCAATGTTTTAAGTGGAAAAAGCCAGAAACAAAGGTCACGTATTGCATGATTCTGTTTATATGGAATATTCAGAATAGGCAAATCTAGAGAGACAGAGTAGATGAATGGGGAATTAGAGGGACAGAATGAGGAGTGACTCGTCACGGGTATAGGGTTTCCTGGAGGGGTGATGAAAATGTTTTGGAACTAGTTGGTGATTATGTCACAATGTTGTGAATGTACTAAGTGCTCCTCAATTATATGCTTTAAAATAGATAAGTTGGTAAATTTTATGTTGTGTGAATTTTACCTCAGTGGACCTGTTGTAAATAATTGCCCAGAGAACCAGAGATGGGAATCCCTAGGTCTTTTTTTTAGCTGATTCAGCACCTCTAGCCTAGGTCAAATGAGAAGAAAAGCCCATTCCTTTTGGGAACAGAAGAAACAAGATCAAAGGTTTGATTTCAATAGATGACAATTTTCTGGTAACTAGCTACGTAAACTTAGATATAGCACATGACTCATAGCACTGAATTTTTTTCAAAGAGACTTTTTAATAGGATAAGATTTCATTTTTTCAAAAAAAAATTAAAGACAGCTGGAAGTACCAATACTTCAATATGATGGTAGGGTGCTGTTTAATGTGAAGATTACCCTGGAGCTTGTGTTATGGACTTATTTGTAGAAGTTCATCTTTATAAAACCTCTCCCTGGTTCTTTAAATTACTCATTTTGTGAGGAATGAGTTATTGACTACAAAGTTGGCCAGAGAGATTCTCTGGGAATTGAAACCTGAATGTAAATTAATAATTAGCTCACCTGGCCTCAATTTTCAGAAGCAAATATATTAGCATATCTTTCTAAAAGTTGCCAAACAGCTAGCTCATTGGAAATCTCCTAATTATAGGGGAATGGCATTAAATCTCATTCTCTAGGTTTCAGATTTCTTATGACAGTTTTGGTTTTGGTTAGGTATTAGAATCAGTGTGTCTTGATGTTTCAAGTTATTGATATAACATAAAACCGACCATTTTGTCAGAACAGAGTGAAGAAGGAAAGGTACTTTTAGAAAATTCCATTAGAAGGGAGTGATGTTGGAAAGGAAAGTTCCATTAGTCTTATTAACAAAGCCTGGGGGACTTTTAATAGAAAAACCTAGCTCAAGAGACTTACAATTAAGCTCGAAAGATGGAAAAAAAATTAACTTCCTCATCTGTATAGTTACAAGATTTGTGGTGCAGGAAAACCTGTATCAAAGATGAGCCCTCCCAATAATGATTCATTCATTCATTCGTTTGTTCATTCGTTCATTTATTCAGTAAGCATTTACTGTGAGGTGTCTACCCCCTTGCATAATGCTAAGCTCCACTGGTACACAGACTATTTGACATCAAGGTTCTTATTGATAATTCAAGGTACACAGATTAGTACTCTTGATACTAATAATTGATACTAAAGCAGGAATACACTGTACAATTAGCACCACAAATTCTACACAGAGGGAAAATATGGCTACTTGCTGGAGAGATTTGAGAAGATTTCATAGAGAAAATGACCATGGCGTTAGCCAATGAAAGGTAGATGGTCTCTCCATAGGCGAAGATAAAAGAGGGCATTTCCTGTGGGTCAAGTAGTAGAGTATGAGCACGAGTGGGCAGAGACTGTCGTCGGCTTGAGGTACATTGAGATGCTCTCATTTGGCTGAAGTGCAGGTCCTGAAAGAGCGAGTGGGGAATGAGACCACACAGGTATGAGAACAGAAAGACGGGTGGCACCAGGCTATGGAGGGTCATGTGGCAGAGATGAAAAACGGGCATTGCTTTGGAAGGGGCCTGTGAGATTAGGGGTTCTGTGTCACCTCGTTGTGGGTCTGCTAAGGACACCAACTGTTGCCTTGGTCGAGCCACTCTGCTGTTCTCACTTCTTCTTCCCCTGTAACAAAAGTCCTTACATGGACGGAGAAGGATGCCAGGTTCTAAGTCCACTTAGAAAGCGTGGACTTAAAAGGCGCTTCTTTTATTTAAAAATAAAACAAAGCACTCCTCATTTTATTTGGGGCTGCGATTCTGTGGTGAGTTGCAAGACGTAAACTATTCTCTGGCAGTGAATTCCCCTCTGTCATCTGATGACTTAGGCCAAGTTGGGGAGAGTTAGGTTGATACCCAGGAAATTTTATCTAAAAAACCTGTTACTCAAATAGGCCAGTGTGGTGAAGATGGGCAGATCCTGCAGAGGGTCCTGAGCGAGGGGTGTAGGAAGAGGCTCACAGAGACTTGCAGATGGTCCCAGGTAGGGAGATAGGGGGCAACAGAGTGGCAGCAGGAGGCCATCCGGACTGGGCATTGTCCTTTGTTCCCAGAAAGGCTTTTGTAGGAACTGTGAGTCTTTCCAGACAGCCATGTAAATAGTGTCAGGAACTGCCAATGAGGGGCACCTGAAGGCCCAAATTTAAGGCTTAGCTTGTTTGGGCCCAAATGGGGTGACTAGTAGGTTCGTCAAAAGCTTCCTTCGAAAATCCTCACTTGCCACTCATTCCTCCATCCATCCATCCAAGTCTCCATTTCTGAACATTGTATGTAATAATGCCCATCCCAAGTGAAAGTATCATATACTTGCTTATCTGTTGCTCGTATCTTCCCCAACACATCCCTTAGACTTGGGATGGGAGTTCACAGTGCCTCTGCCTTGTTTAGCCCTGTATCCCCAATTCCTAGGAAACTGCCCAGTACATAGTCAGTTCTAAATAGGTATTTATCAAATGAATGCATTAACTCAATATCATTCTTTCATTTATTCTTCAGACATTATGTACTATTATGTTCTAGGCTTTCTGCTAGATTCTGGGCATACAAAAATGAATAAAAGATATGTTCTTTGCACCCAAGAAAATAACTAATAGTGGGAAACAGGTAAAAAGGAAAACTCAGTAAAACATATATTTGATAAGTGATATAGATAGACAGGAAGAAGAAACCACATGTCTTAAGTACCCAGGCTGCACTGGATCATGTTTGCTGTCTTCCAAGTATTTTTCTTGTACCACCTTTTCTCTGCATTCTACTGATGGGAGAAACGGAGTCTCTGAGAGATACAATAACCTATCTATTGCTAATAAAGTTTACCTTCAGAGTGCTGAGAGGGGGTGGCTCATTCTGTTGGGAGAAGGGATGCAGAGCTGGTCAAGGATGGCCCCTCAAAGGAGGCGACGGCTGAGCTGCGATGGGACTTGAGAAAGGGAGTAGGCTGGCACTGATGGGCAGAGAGGTGATGGAGGAGGAGGGGCCACCTTCTGCAGCTTCTGCTTCAGACGGGAAAGCCAGTAAAATGTGTAGATTATCCTCAAATATGGCCCAGGGCCATAGTGCACATGCAAATGAAAAACAAGATATGGGTTCTCTACCTGCCCAGCATCCATCTTTCCAGAAATCCCAGAGATGACTGACTTGCTGTTCGGCTTCTTTTTAAGGACAATCATGATCACAGGAAAGGGAAGACCCATTTGTCTTCCCAGAAATGGATTGCAGCCTTAAATTTAGCAGGCTGAGTCAACATTCTCAAGTGCTGATGCCTACCATCCAGAGTGCTATGCTCTTTAAAGAACTTACTATCTTTCTGAATAGAGGGATATAGGAAACTTTCTTAACTCATCCGTTTCCAGCTGCTCCCTTCTGCCCTAGACTGTAGCCTTTGGTTGATACTCAGGCATAAAATGTACATCCAAACCGACTTCTCCCCTCCCCCACCATCTCCAAATTATATGGGTCACTGCCTTACCCTCAACTCCAATTTGACAATCCCACTCTGGTGTGAGAAGAAATGAACGAGATCAGGTTACTTTGCCCCAAACGGTTAATTCATCTCATATGGTTGAGTGGCTCATTCCCAGGAAGTGCCTGCCCAGGCTCAGAAAAGGGTCAGCCCCAACTGTCACTGGGGTGAGGGCTCTGGGTGCCAACAGATGCCCCTCCTTCCTGCCCCCTCCCCCTCTAGAGAACACCAAATACTCAGATCATTAAAAATAAACTAAACGTTTGTTTCATGGGTTCATCTTTCGCCATTCAAACACATACCCGATGCATTAGGCTGCTATTAATTAATTAAAAATGTGGAACTAATATTAAGAATCTGGAGAGGCTTGGAGAAGTTAAATGAGCTGGATGATTCCCCCAAATGTAAAGGAGATGAATCCATGCAGAATCTTTTTTTAAAAAAATGGTTGTCACCGGCAGCTGCCAGCTCTGCAGACGCCAGCTCTGTGTGACGGTGGCCCCGGCTCTCTCCCGGCAGCGGCTCAGAGGCTGCAGTTGTTTCGCTGAGGTGTTCATGGGTGTTGGGCCCCTCTACTTGGGATCGTCCTTTTCTCCTTCTGAATCATGTTTTTCTATACCAATTTGCAGGGCTCCATACTCAGTTTCAGCTGCCCCCAGAAGCCGGCGCAGATGGCGTGGCCTGATGCTGAGGTCCTTTGGGTGCTTGCTCTCCCTTAACCACCTGGCTTGCTTTTGTCATTGGCTGGCCTCCTGGGTCACGCTCAGGCGTGCTGGTTGTAGGCAGCAAGTTCCAGGTGAAAGGCCTCTGGGGTCCTTCGCAGACTCTTGTCACTATGACCCAGGAAACCCCTCCGCATGAGCCCAGCACTGCAAAGGGAAATGGATGGAGGAGCGTTAGGCCAGGGGGTTTGAACAAAGCGAATTAACTTTCTTTTCATATCGGCAGGAATTTTGTAACCTGACCAATGAGAGATGTATTTCTCTCATCAAGGCTTCTTTGCCAAAAGGGAAATCCTGAGAATAATGCGTTTATTTCCGGTTAATCATGGGAGTTCTGAAAGCTTTCAGGATCTATTGGTGATTCCCAAGGCCAGCATCTGTCTCAAACCCAACATGAACCTTCAGAAAGCCCCTTCTAAGAAGGCCCCTCACTGTGTCCTCTTCTTGTGGCCTGCACCCCCAGCCAAGGTTTCACGGCTTCGCGAGGGTCTCCGGCTCCTGTGGGCTGCATCCCAGCCCATTCCATTTCCCTCCCCATCCCTCTTACAAACCTCTGAAGGGCGCCAGACACAAAGTGGAATTCTGCCCCCGCCCCCAGTTGTCTGCCCTGCTGTCAGGGTCTGCAGCTCTGGGCGAGGGACGGTGTAGGGACGTCTGTGTCCCTTTGCCCCTCCCTCCAAGCGGCCACCCAGGAGGAGAGCATAAAGCCGTCATGAAGACACCACGGACGTTTAACCCAGTTGACTAAACAAGTCCAAAGGGAGGAAGACTATTTCCAAGCCTGCTACCAGGGTGACGGCTTGGCGACAGGCTGGCCCTTGTCTTGTCTGATGTTCACCCCTGGGGAGAGGGTGTTGAACTGCTGGGACTTTTGTCTCAGGGACCCTAAATATCCCTCCCACCGCATTATGTGGAGCAGCTGCCTGAGACGGAGAGAGGGAGAGGCGTGCACGGGGAGCTGGCACTTCAGAAGGGACAGGGAGGAGGGGACTGGCGCATGGAACAATGGGGGCGGGGGGCTTTGTAACTCAGAACTGCGTGCCCCCCTCCACGCGCCCCTCGGACCTCCCCAAACTGGCCCAGGCAAAGGAATTGTGGGAATCCCCAAACTCGAGGCTGCTTTGCCAGGCCTTGCGCATTTCCGCTTGCCGAAGTCCTGTCTCCAGATGGAAGAAAGTTGTCGGAGGGAGGGTCTGCACCCAGGGTAATTCGCGCTGGGCGGCATGAAATGGGGCCCTGGCTTTGTCGGGGAGTGGTGGCCACGATCCTGAATTTCTGATTTTCTTTTAACTGCTGCAGAGACCGCTGGCCAGATCGGTCGCCACAGCAGGCTACCAAAGACAGGCTTTGAAGCCGACTTCAGTCTGCAGGTCAAAACTACTTCCAGTCGTCACTCCATGTTGGTGAAATTAACGGCGTGCTCTGTAGCCCCCCAATCATTCTTTTGAAAGAGCTGACACCCCAGCTTCCCCTGGCCACAGCATGCGGGGGGTGGGGGACCCTCTTGCATGACCAGTATTTTGATTTTCAGTGAGTTCAGCTTTTCTCTCTTCGTGTCCATTTCTGATTTGAGAAACGTGGAGAACAGGAGTTTCCGATTCATTTCCTCCATGTGTTCTGCTGCTTGGGGATGGGAGAGCCGCAGAAGTTGAACCGGATTTGGAGAAGCGGACCCCAGACTTGAAAAGTTTCTGCCTGCATGAAAGTGCCCTGCCTCAGTGGAAATTGGGATGAAACCTATAGCCCTGCTTCTGATGTCTTTCCATGGCTTTTTGGTTTGGATTGAACAGAAAACCCAGAGCAAGCAGTCTTTCCGTGGACATAAACTTCCGCTGCTCCATTTTTTCCGAGCCAGAGAAATGCCAACATTTTCCAGCCTCAAAGAGTATTTTGATTTAGAGCGGCTCAAACTTTGCTGAAGGGCTGCAGATTTCTTAGCTCTGGGGGTTCTGCTATTCCTGGTGCACGGATACGTTTATTTCAGGGATGACCTTCGAGGGGATTCCATCAGCTGTGGGTTCCCAGCAGTCACGTGCTTAAGCCCAGTTGACGTAGATTTTCCCTTCCGGGCCGCAGGTGCCGTCCATGCTACTCTGAGGCTCAGAAAGAAAGTTCTTTTTCACTGATAGCCTAAACCAGGTGGGATGTGGAGGGTAAATCACATGGAAAAAGAAACCAGATCATACATCCTGCCTCCTCCACCACGGGTTTTTCTTTTTTGTTGCCTGTTTTTCTTGATTTTTTTTCCTGTTCTAATTCTTTAGCTCTCTTATTAAAATTTTGATATGTAATTCCAGTGGCCTTTTCTGAAAGAAAGTCGTTGTGTGTTGGAGGCCAGTTGGAAAACAAACCCAACTGGGTGTTCCGTTGCATAGGACATTTGCCAATGTTGAGACACAGTGACTAAAACCAAGCAAACCCCCATCCCAATTCACCCCCCCCAAAACAAACAAACAAACAAACAAACAAACTAGGAGGGTGCTGGACTGGAGGGGAAAAGATCATGTCAGACTATCTGTGGCTGGGCAGGGGCTGAGCCTGGCCCCAGAGGGGTCGGTGGTGGAGAGGAGGGGGCTTACAGCTTCCTGTTGTGGTTGGTTTGACCCGAAGCATGAGTTAAATATGGAATGCTTTTTGATCAATATTTATATTGTGGAAGTCCACACTCCTCCCTCTCACCTCATACTGCATCCTCATGGCTCTCCGATGTCACTTGTACGACTTCTGAAGGCATCTGAGATTTTGCTAGGCACAGTTGCAGGCACTGGGGACAGGTGCTTGTGAGCCAGAGAGAGAAAGCCCAGCCCTCATGGATCTGTGGTTCTAGGACAGGGGACTGAGATGAAACAACCCAACAAATAATTAGCGAGGCCACTTTTGATGGCGATGTGCACTCCGAAGGAAGCAGTAGAGGGTAATGTAGTAGAGGGTGATGGGGGAGGGACATGGCCGAGGATGGTAAGGAAGGTCGCATGAGGGTGACTTGGAGCTGAGACCTATGACACTGAGGGACTGGCGTTCCTGGCACAGGGAATGGCCAGTGCGGAGTCAGGGGGCTGCAGTGGCATTGCAGAAGTCCAGGATGGCCAGGGTGGAAACAGTGAGGGGTGGATGGGAGGCGACAGTGGTCCCCACAGGCTGGGGCCAGGCTATGGATGCCCCTGGAGGGTTCTGGTTTGGGGGCATGGTTCCCAAGGCTGGAGATTTGGTGCCTGTGGATACCAAATCTGACCCTGGCACTCTGGCTGGGGCAGCGTGGGCCCCATGGAGACTGGCTGTCCACCTTCCCATGAAATGAGGGTTCAGCTCTGACAGCATGGCTGGGAGAGACGTACAGAGGTGTCCTGCAGGCAAGTGCTCCAGCCCTGTCTTGCAAGCGGAGAAAAGGGGGTATGGCGGGTGAAATGCATTGACCACAATGACTCACCCAGGCCGTGGGCAGCACCTGAAATAAAGCCCCACTGTGTTGCCTCCTTTCGCTGTAAGCCTGGTACCACGTCTTCCCCCTTTGCACTGCCTCCTTATTATTCACTCATGCGGGTGGGAGCTGAAAGGCAGCATTGTTCCGGAATCAATAAGGGGCTGAGTCCGGGTAACCCAGCGAGTGTCTGAACGGCAAGCACCTCCTTATCACGAGCGCACAGTAGAGGATAGGTCCAAATAAAACACATTATCAGGCTTTGTTGACTCTCCAGGCCCAGCAGCCGTATTAATGGAGAGCTTTATATCCATTCCCTTTATGAACCAGGTTTTCTCCCTTGCAGTTCTCTGGGAACTTCTAAATAAAGCGCTTGCTGAAAAATGACAAGAGTGTTTGAGTTGGATAGTTGCACAGAAACTCCATTTGCTCAGTGGAGTTCCTACTTGCAAAATGGGGAAAATATGTGAGAAATGACCTCCCCACTCTGAGGAGGCAGGAAGGGGTTTAATTATTTACCTGGTGGCATTCCCTGTCCTGTTGAAATGTATGATGCTAGACTGATTCAGCACTGGCTGCAAAAGGAGGTTTTCTCTGAATCTACCTGTCTGCAATTAGAAACTTAAAACCAATGTTTACGATACTGTTGTACTTAGAATTCTGTACTTGTCCCTTGGATTTAGTCTGAGAATGCATATGATACTATAGCGATTTTGAAAAGCTCTAGATTTTCAGAATTATGCCATGATTGAAAATTTTTAGTACAATTCTTACTTGTTCCCGCCCTTCCGTTATTGAGCAGGTTATTGTTATTATTGCCTGGTGGGCATTTTCAGGATGAATGGTAGTTTCAAGTCACATAAATCCTATTAAATTCAAAATGAACAGGTTTAGAAATTCTTTTGTGTGTGTGTCCCATTTAATAGACCCATAGGCCCGGTCTTTCCCTTTGAGTGTGTTTTGCTTGGTTTATATGCTGTTTAAATATTTTCCGAGTCAATGTAAACATATTTTTAAAATAAAAATCTGGGTTTGTAGTTTCTCTTGAAATATCGGGAGAACTGGCAGCCATGAGTCTATTCAGAGCTTGTGCTCACCCCAAGTCCACAGTCCCCAGCACTCCCTATTGTCTCCCTGTCCTGGAAGCTGAGTATCAGTTTATAATTGGTCTCAACACTGTTGTATCTTTTAGAGTAGAGGAATATTTCTCTGTACTCATGTATTCACTGACGTGGAAATACAGAAAAGGAACTCCAGTGGCCGTGAGCATGACAAAATGTGGGGCACAGTGTGTTTCACATGCCGTGAGACTTGGCAGTCAGATTCCTTTGCCTTTGTTGCCTTCACACCTGCGTCCCCTCTGCTTGAAGTGACCTGTGCTCCCTTTCCTTTTCGTACTCAGCTAAAATGTCATCGCCCCCACCTCTCATGATTCCTGTGTTGGATCAGTAAACCCGTACGCTGACCATCACCACACTTGTGTGCTTTCTTGTAATTACACACTTAGCCATCTGCCTTTGACTCTGAGTTTGATAAGTTCAGGGACTGCCTTCTCATTGCCATAACCCAGTTCTAGGTGTGCAATAATTAAAACAAAAAAACAGTAAATGATGTCACTGTAACCTGATTACAATTTTATTTGAGGTCTCGTATCAAGATTTTAAATGAATTCATTATAGTTTCAGCACAGAAAACTGCTTCTAAAAGGGGATTTTTCTTCTTTTAACTCTGAAACAGGAATTGGATCCATTCATTGTCACAGGAATAGCACCATTCATGTAATAAGTATTAATTATTTACTCTGCAGCGCTGTAGATGCCTTGGTCTCTCACGAAACTTACTTTAGAAGAGCTAGGGGAAGTGCAGACGCTAAGCACATAAAACCATGAAATGCACAGGTTTTGATAAACAGGTAAAGAAGTTGCAGCAGGTGGGTGGGCTAGAGAGAATACCTGAGGGCATAGGAGGAGACCGGATACTGCAGCTGGCATTGTCAGGGAAGGCCTTGTCCTTGACCTGTTTGAACTGGGATTTGAAGGACAAGAAAATATCACCCTTACAGCCACTATGAAAAACAGTATGTAGGATCCTCAAAAAAAAAAAAAAAAAAAAGGAAAGAAAGAAAGAAAAGAAAAATAGAACTATCCCAGCAATTCCACTCCTGGGAATCTATCCAGAAAAACAAAAGCACAAACGTTTGAAAAGATATCTGTACCCTTACGTTTATAGCAGCATTCTTTAAAATTGCTAAGATAAGCAAGTAACCTAAGTGTGCATCGATGGGTCAATGGACAAAAATGTGTACGTGCAACACACACACAATAGATTATTTGTCTACGAAAAGAAGAAATCCTGCCATTGGCAACTACATGGATAGAACTTGAAGGCCTAATGCTAAGTGAAATAAGTCAGGCAGAGAAAGATAAATACCGTATGTTTTCACTTACATGTGGGATCTTCAAGAAAATAGGTCTAGAAAAAGAGTTCATCAAACTGTGTTTGCCAGAGGTGGAGAGTAGAGGGTGGAGTGAGGGGAAAGTGGAGGAAGGTGGTCAAAAGATACACAGGCCAGTTATGAGATGAATCAGGCCTAAGGATTTAAGGTCCAGCGGGTGACTATAGCTAACAGCACTGTAAGCTATTTGGAAAGTTGTTGAGACAGTAAATCCTAGAAGTTTTCATCACAAGAGGAAATTGTTTTCTTTTTGTCTATATTCTATTTTTATTGTATGTAATGAGAAGATGGATGTTAGCTGAACCTATGGTGGTCATCATTTCACAATATGTGTAAATCAAACAATCATACTATATGCATTAAAATCACAGTGATGCAGGCCAATTCTCGATAAAACTGAGGGGAAAGCAGGGAAAAAAAGAAAATTTGAGAAATGAAAATAAAGGAACTGTTAAGATAAAAGAACACGTCATTTAGGAAGCTCCAGGGTAAGTGTGCTCCAGTTATAGCAAAGATCAAGTGCAAAGGCCTTGGGCTGAGCACAAACTTTGTTGTGTTTGAGGGACAAGAATGACAAGCCTGATGTAGCTGGAATTTGAATGAGGATCATGGCAGGTGGTGACATCAGAAAGACAGGCAGAGACTGCAGGAGGCAGAGGGCTGTAGGTCACATGGAATCATGGATTTTTACCACAAGGAGTGCCATGCCTTTTATAGACAGACTCCAGGTTCCTCCTAGCAGAGCAGTGTCCTGGAGAACTTGTCATCTTGAGAATTAAACAGACCTTGAATTGAGTCCCTGCCACCTCCTACCACGCATGACCTTCAGCAAGTCTTTCATTTTTCTGAGCTCAGGTTTTACCCTAAAATAGGATTAATGCTTTCAGGATGAAGTATTCATTCCTTTGTTCATTCATCCCACAAATACTTTCTGCATTTTTACGGTGTATCAGGCCCTAGAGATCGATCCATGACTAGAACAGATGAGTATTTCCTGCCTTCATGGAACTTGTGGTCTACTTGGTGGTGACTTTCAATTAATATCAAGCAAGATAAGTAAGATCAGTTCAGGTTGTGGAATTCAGGCCGTGGTCAATGCAATGAAGACAAGATATAGAGTAATAGATAACAGAGACTGGCAGGCAGCTACGTGACATGGTAAGTTGTCCTCATTTGACTCCTGAGGCCTCTCAAGGTTGGGGAAGTCAAGTGGCTCGCTCAAGGTCACGCTGCACATAAGAGGCAGGACCAGAAATCAAAGCCAGTCTTTTCAGTTCCCCAGCCTAAGACACTATGTAGTTTTTGGTTTTACTCCCTAAGAAGTGGACTATTTTGGTTGGATATATGTTTATTTTGTTTGGAAGATTCTTATCTGAGAATTGAGAATTAATACCTGAACCATCAGGGTAACTGCTTAATGCTGGGCTATTGTAATACCAAGTTGAATTACGTGGCTGCTAAAATGGTCTGGGCCTGAGGGCCCAGCCTACAGTCTGAGAAGCCCTTTCTGTAGTTCCCGCCATCTAGTCTAACCTCCGTGGCCTCCAGAGCACTGCCACGCCTACTGTGCCACTTGGTATTATCCCAGCCCTTTGAAAAAATATCACTCATCCAGGTTCAGAGAGAGACACTGAGCTTCTGAAGAGTAGTTAAGTGACTTGCCTGACCTGCACAGATGCAAAGTGGCTGGGACAGGGCTGGACCATGGTCTTCACAGTCTAAATCCTAAACTGACTCTACCTACTGTCTCCCTCCCAGGGTCCTTCCTCCCTCCAGATGCCCCTCCTCTCCAGCCTGTGTTCCTAGGAGAATACTTCAGAGAGGTGCACCCTCAATAAATATGTTTTGATTGTAGGGGTTTGCTAATTGTAGGGTGGGGTCTCATCTCAGAAATTAACTCCACTTTCAGTGACTTACCTTTAGTAGTGGTATTTGGATGCTTTTTTTTAAAAGATTTTTTATTACTTTCAGAGAGAGGGGAAGGGAGAGAGGAGAGGCAGAGAGGGAGAGAAGCATCAATGTATGGTTGCCTTTCACCTGCCTCCAGCTACGGACCTGGCTGGAGACCTGGCTTGCAACCTGGGTATGTGCCCTGACTGGGAATTGAACCAGCGACCTTTGGGTTTGCAGGCTGGTGCCTAATCCACTGAGCCACCAGCCAGGGCTTCAGGTCTCTTTTTTAAGGGTTTTTTATTCTCATTTGAGAGAGAGAGAAAGAAAGAGAGAGAGAGAGAAATATTCATGTGGGAGAAAAATATCAATCGGTTGCCTCTCATACATGTCCTGACTCAGGACTGAACCCACAACCTAGGTCTGTACCCTGACTGGGGATTGAACCAGTGATCTTTTGGATATGAGATGATGCTCCAACCAACTGAGCCACACCAGCTAGGACTTCACGCTCCTTCCAGCAAGTGAGAACGACTGTGCTCAGGGGGCCCTTCTCTGTAGCAAGTACTGCTGTCACCTGAACAGGAGGTTGGTCCTGGTCTGAAGGAACCTGCCTTCCTATGACTTTCTATTGCTCTTGAAAGGTTTATTATTATATTAGTATTTTTAAAAACTGGAAACAAATGAGGAGGATTCTTCCATGTGCAAGTGGGGACTTGGGGAGTGAGTGGAGGTGGCCGTCCTTGGGGGAAATGTTCACGTTCCCACCCCTCCACCAGCCCCAGGTTTCCAATTTTCTGCTTGTCACCTGGCAGATGCCCCCTGTCTCTTGGGAGACTGAGCTACTCCCTGTGCAGGAAATGTCGACTTTTGCCAAAAGCTGTGCCAGACCCTTTTATCTCCCCACCATCTGCCCGCTTCCGGGTACGGCGCCTTCCTGCCCACAGTTACCACCGCCACCTTTGGGTGGGTGAGTTGCACCCTTCCCTCTTCCGCAGGCTCCGCCTGTCACCAGAATAGCTGATATCTCCTCGGTATCTTCCCTGGGATCTGTTGAAGGAAACTCAGACTTAGCTTGTCCAGACGGGTTTTCATGCCCCAAACCTGCTGTCTTCGCGTGTTTTCTATCTCACCATCTCTTTCATGACACGACAGGACAGGAGCCAGGAGCTGGGGAATTAGCTGGTAACTCCGCCCCTACCAGGTTCAGCGCCCTTCTCTTTCCTTACCCCCCACCCCCATCTCTAGTCCAAGCTGCTCCAGACACCATCTTCCCTCTGCTCCCCATTCCCATGTAACAACGGACAGGTCCTTTCAGGAGGGAGACCGGACCATGGGAGCCCCTGGCTTAATGCTCTCCAGTCATTTCTTACATTGAATAAAGGTGAATTCCTTGACTTCAAAGTTCCCTGGGGGACCTGCGAGGTTTGGACTCTTCCATCCTCTGTAGCCTCACTTTAATTCGAGTGTATCCACGCTTCCCCTACTCCAGCCGCGCCGACCCCCGCACCAGAGACTTCTGTCACCCTGTCCCCTCCATCTCGAACCCTCTTTCCCTCCTGGTTTGCTTAGCTGAGTCTCAGTCACTTGGAGTTCCCAATTTCTCATCACTGCTCAGGCGCACCTTGCCCGGGTGGCATCTCCTTCCTGCAGATTCCATGACGTTGCACTCCTCCTTCGAAGCTCTTTTCATACCTGACAATTTTAAACTTCCATTCATGTGAGTATTACTCTCTTCTCCCCAGGCCTGAGACATTTGTGGGTCCAAGGACCCTGCCTGCTCCCCCTGCCCCAATAGAGTCGTCGTGGTAGATTTACTTGCCCGGAGCAGTGGCGGAGACCCCTACAAGGTGGGAGGGAAGGCTGGCATCCATCCCAGGGAGCTGGCTTGGAGTGACTGACCTGAGTCACTATGCCTACCATCTCCTCCCACTCCACCGCCATCATCATCACCATCACAGCAGGCTTAGCCCTGGTGTCACAGTAAAACTAGTTGGCACTTTCCTAGGACGGGGACCTAACCAGTTCACTAGTTTCTTGAGAACATTTAGAGTTCTGATGAAGGTGCCTCAGATATTGCTATTGTCAGCTGCTCGCTTTAAAAAATGGTTTTAGGCCTTACAGAACGTAGGCCTTCAGGTTGGAAAACACATGAAGCCTTCTAAAAGTAAGAATTGGGATCTCATTTACTCGTTTAACAAACATTTATCAAAGGTCTAAGGTGGGCAAGGGCCTGTATCACAGGCTGGGAATACAGTGTCTTCATGGAACTTGTGGTAAAAGGAACAAGGAACAAAGAAATAAATCTGAAAATCTATGTCAGGGACGTAAACACTGGAATGAAAACAGAGTGATGTTGTAGAGCCCGAGAGGTTGTTTTTAATCGAACAGTGTGTCAGCTTTTGCACAGCGCCACACAGTCAGCGTTAAAATCTCAGTTGCTTATGACCACAAGGATCTATTCGGAGGTTCCTCATTTGCTGATGGGTTCTTCATGCACTGGGAAGCAGCAACTACCTGAGCGTGTTCCCCTCAGCAGACTAGCCGGATCTCGGCCGAGCAAGTGGGTGAGTAGAAACATGTTATGGCTCTTAGGACCTCAGCTCAGGCCTGGCCCACTGTCACCCACACCCACATGTCACTGGCCAGGGCAAATCAGGTGACTGACATGAACGGAGGGTAGTTGTTGCTCTGCCCCCAGTGAGAGGCACTGAAAGGACACCTGGCAAGGGAGTGATGTATAACCCAACTCCTGGAAACGGAGAGCCGGGAACCAAGTCTGTCCCGGAGACCTTGGTTCCCCTCTGAGCAGGTGACATTCTAGCTCAGACCTGAACAAAGCCCTGTGACGATCTTGAGGGAGAGTTCCAAGCAGGCGGCCCCGGACTGGAAGGAGATCCTGCAGTAGGCACAGGCTTGCAGGATGGGATGGAATGGAAAAGAATCAGGTGCGGGTGGAGGAGGTGACCAGGGGGAGACTCAAAGCAGCAGGTGCCTTGCAGGTGACAGCGAGGGTTTGGGGTTTGCTATGGGAAGAAAGGGTCTGACATGTCTACTTCTGTCATCTAAAGAAAACCCCGGCCCTGTCTGGGATCTGTTGTCTGGCAGGTAGGCAAGGAGGGCAGGTCCGCTTTGCCAACGTACAAGAAGGAAGACCTGGAAGGGCTTTTTCTCAAAGGGTTCAAAGGCAACCCTAGGCAACAAGGGGGTGTTGTAGCCCAGGCGCTGGCTTCTCGCCCTGTATCCAGATAGAGACCCCGGTCCCCAGGGCTGCACCTCCGCAGGGAACCACGTGACTGGAGCTAGAGACGGAGAGCCCCGGGTGGGCCCCAGATATGGAGGCCACTTGGACACAACCTCCTAATTCGGAGCAGAAGCCTCAATAAGGAATCACTTTAGAAGAAAGGCTGTGCTTTAATTTATTGTTTTTTCTTCCCCCTCAAGTTTAAACATTCTCTGCACTTGAGTGGCTGTTGCTTATGCATCTGACTTAGTTAGGCAATTTGCTATTGTGTGTGTGGTCCGACCCAGCCTGTTTTAGTGAAGTGGATATGAGAGGCTTGGAAATTGTCCAATGGGCATCGTGTGTATATGTACGTGAGGGCGGGGGAGAGGGAGGGGAAGGAGGGAGGGAAAGAGAGAGAAGACAGAGGGAGGAAATGAGGGGGTGGGAGGAAGAAGGCGGGAGCGGGGAGAGGGTGAGAGAATTTTTAACTACCAACTCAAGCATGGTGTTCCCAGATGAATCATATACATTTAATTTGAAGAATGGATTCTTTTTCTTCCCTTTTCTTTCTTTCTTTCTTTTCTTCTCTCTCTCTCTCTCTCTCTCTCTCTCTCTCTCTCTCTCTCTCTCTCTCTCTCTCTCTGTTTCTCCTTTCTTTCTTCTATTTTTTTTTTTACATTTGGGCTATTGTCAGTCATATTGCAAGCACGCAGACATGGTTTAAATTAGCATTGTGGAAGCAATATACTGCAGATGAGCGCGTGACCAAATTACTAAGAGCGACCCATGAGGACTGAGCACCACGCCATTGCAGCAAACGTGAGACTTTCTATGGGGCTTTCCGCCAGCTGTGTCCCTGGTCCCTGAGCCCAATGTGTAACCATTTGCCCAGGGACTATTTGGCGGGGGGAGGGCAGTCATTTCATCAAGGGTACAGCTTAGATTGGAAATTTTGTTTGGATCCCTTGCCAAGAAATTGGTGTCCAAAAATTAAATATGAAAAATGGGAAGAGACTCGGAAATGAAGGCCGGGAACTCCGCGTACCAGACTTTAACTCTTGCTAACCTGCTCTAAACTAACGTGGCTGGGTAATTCTAGCATGTCAACACAGATTGCTTGTTCCTACGATGGAATTTCTGTTATGCTGTCATGGATCAGTAGGCATATCAGAAGATTTAAAAGTTAAAAAGGCTAAGATGACATCCTGGCCTCATCCTTCATGGATGGTGTGAACTCAGGCAAATGATTCTGCTTCTTTGAACTGAAGTTTTCTGTCTGTAAACTGGGAGTGCCAACGAACACCTGCAGATTTGGGAGAAGAATAAATGAGGTCATGTTTGTGAAAGGCCTTTTTCAGCCTGCATGTCTGTACAAGTACGCATTATAACTTTTACGGAGGGTAGGGACAAGCTGAAGGTCACCAGTGAGGACAGGCGCAATGAAGAGTTAGGAAATAAGTATTTAGATGTTTTGTTTTGTTTTTCTTTTTGAAAATTCCTGGGGCTATTGAACTGAAGAATCAAAGAAAGAGGAGGGGGCAAATGTTTCCCAACAGCTCCGACTCCAAGGGGGTGGATTTGGAAAATGGTGGGAAGCAGATTGTGACCAAAGGCAAGGAAAAATAAAATAAGAACAAATCTGCAACAGGTTTAAAGCTGATGTTTTCCTGAACCTCCTAAGCCAATAAAAAACTTTGAGCCCCTCATCTTGTTCTCATTTCCACATATTACAGGTCCATCAGTTTGGGAGGATAAACAGCTCCCTCAACAGAGAGAGAGGCACCCAAGGAAAAGGAGCAGCTGCAGGGCACCGGCCTGGGAGAAGGCAGGTGTGAGGTCTCTGGGTCGACACCCCTGTACCAGCAGGAGTCCAGCAAGACTCCTAGCACCACGCAGTTACTCAGGAGATGCTCATTGTATCAATGAACAAACGGGTTACAGGAGACAAAAGACGGAGTTGAGGACCTAGGATCAAGTTCTGTTCACTCTTCAAGTCCTCTGTGCAGTCCTTCTACCCAGTAAGTATCCTTCTCCCCCAGGTTCTCACAGCTTCTGTCACTGGAGAGAACCCTCTGGGCCATTCTTTACACAAGTCTATAGACCATGCTTCTATTTAGTTTATTTCTAAAGAAAGAAGGTTTTGGATTTTTTTTTTTTTTAATATTTTATTCTTTATTTTTAGAGAGAGAAGGGCAGGGAGGGAGGAAGAAAGGGAAAGAAACATCCATGTATGGTTGTCTTTCACTTGCCTCCAGCTACAGACCTGGTTGGAGACCTGGCTTGCAACCTGGTTATGTGCCCTGGCTGGGAATCGAACCAGCGACCTTTGGGTTCGCAGGCTGGTGCCAACCCACTGAGCCACCAGCCAGGGCTTAAGGTAAGAGGGTTTTAATGTTTAGATTTACAAATGGCCAAAAAGCACAAGCAAAGGTGCTCCACATCATTAGTCATTAAGCAACCACAAATCAAAACCAGCGTGAGCTCTGGACAGTGCGGCTCCGTGGGTTGGAGTGTCATCCTGAAACTGATAAGTTGCAGTTTGATTCCTGGTCAGGGCACACACCTAACTTGTGGGTTCAATCCCCAACCTAGGTGGGAACAGCCCCTGGTCCAGGCACACATAGGTGTTTCTCTCTTGCATGGATGTTTCTTTTTCTTCTTTCTCTAAAAAAAGCAATTAAAAAATGTCCTTGGGTGAGGATAAAACAAAAAACACAATGAGATACCATGTCATACCCACTAGGATGGCTATGGCTGTGCCTAAACAAACAGAAAATAATAAGTTTTGGTGAGGATGTGGTGAAATCGGAGTCCTTGAGCATTGCCAGTGGGAATGGAAAATAGTGCTGCTGTGGAAGAGTTGGGAGGTTCCTCAAAGGTTAAACATAGAAATAGCGTATGGACTAGCAATTCCACTCCTAAGTATAGACCCTAAAAGGATTAAAAGCACGTGTTCAAGCAAAAATATACATGCATGAATGTCATCGCAGCACTATTTATAATAGCCCAAACGTAGACACATCCTACATTCCTATCAACCAATGAACAAATCAACAATGGATTACTGTTCAGTCATAAAAAGGAGCAAAGTATTGATACATGTTACAACATGGATGAACCTCTGCAACACATGAGGTGAAAGGTGTAAGACACACCAGCCACCTATAGAATGATTTACCCTAACGGTCAAGACCAGGTAACCGGATGGAGACGGTAAGATTAGTGTTTACCAGGGGGAGGGGAGGAAGGACTGGGTAGTGACAACTGAGCAGGCACTGGGTTTCCCTTTGGGATGCAAATGTGTAGAATTATTGGTGGTGAATGCACATCAATGTGACTGCACTTAATGATGCTAAATTGTACGCTTTAAATGGTTAATTTTACCTTGTATGAATTTTACCCCCAATGAAAAGAAATAGTTGAAAGAAAACTCCAATAACTATTCATGGCTTAATAAGAGGTGTGAGAGGCCCCAGCACTGTGGAGAGAGACTGCCTCTGTCTGGGGGTGTTGTGGGATGGGACAGGCTGGTGGAAGGCGGTGGCCCCATCCAAGTAGCCCCTTGAAGGAGAAGGGTGCGCTCCATCCAGGCAGAGGGAGCAAAGCAGGTCGGAGGATGGAAGTCGGAAAGAACATGGTTTGCTTTAGGGACATGAATCTTGCAGATTGGTGAGGAGGACAGCTTGGAAATACAAGAGAGGAAAAAGGTATGGTCACAGCTAAGCTATTGTTGAAGAATCAATGTATAAATAGCTCACGGGATGCCTTTCTACCTTGAGGACAAGGCCTCAAAAATATTTGTTGAATGAAATGAGTATGTCAGCACACACAGAATTATTATTTTTTTTTTTTCAGGGAGAGGAAATTACACAAAAAGTCATCAGGGAAATAAATGTTTCAACCAATTTAAACCCCTAGATTGAGGGTTTGGTTGTGCTTGAACCAGGTCATCTCTCTTCTCCTGGCTTATTTAACCTATTGACTTACTATCTAGCTGTTCTACAGGGAACTACAGAATCAGAGTGTTGTGGGAAGGTTTGTGTGTGTGTGTGTTTCCGGGAGGAGACGTGGAGATTTTAGTGAACTTCCCCCCATCTCCCAGCTTGCCTTCCTGGACCAAGAGCCCTAGGGAGAGAGAAAGCTGCAAATGAAGAATGAAGGAGCTGCTGTGACAAAGCACATGGCAGGACTATGGCTGTAAGTAGTGCAGCATGGGTGCCTTGTGGATGCTGGAGGGCCCTGAAGTGGGGAAGGGCAGGCACCTCCTCTGCCCTCCATAGAGAGCAGAGCGGTGCTGTGAGGTGAGCACGATCTCGCCCTCGCAGTGGGTCATGAGCACCACCAGGGCGGCTGGAGTGGGGCACTGGGTGGGTTGTTCCTACGGTCCCCCAGATGTCACCGGGCAAGGCCAAGGCAGGGGGCTGATCCCTTGAGGATAAGCAGTTCAAGTTTTGTAGCCAGAAGAGTCTGGGCATTAATTAAATATAATCTCATTGCTATCCAGAATCTTGTGAAGCCTGGGGAAATTGCAGTCATGTGAGGATGTAAGAAAGATTTTAATGAACCCATGGAAGGAAAGGACCAGCCTGAACAGGTTGGCTGATGTACAGACCTGTGAATTTCAGCCTCAAGAAAGGGGTCCTTTGATTCAGATCTTGGTTCTCCTGGAGCAGGATAGCTTTTCTCTGCTGTTAAATCTTGGTGTTAGCAGTAATATTGACTGTAATGTTAACAGATGAATTGAATATTGGATAGTTTGGTTCATGATTATTGTGAAACTAGAGTATTGCTTAGAGACTCTGTATGTGTGTGTGTGTGTGTGTGTGGTGTTTAGAGACTACCATTGAAGTATATCTGAATTATAGTATCCACCGGTGATACTTTATAATGGGTGTATCTTGGCTTATGCATATTTGCCTGATGTGTATCTCCTGCTTAGAACGCTTTATGATTGTAAGTGCCGGGCTGTTCGGAAGAGTGTGGTCTGGGACTTGAGTCAAGTAGCTCCTTGGCTTTCATGAAGTCATGAAGTTGGGTGGCTTGTCTCCTGGGCAGGGGGAGGCGCTGCCTTCTCACCCACGAGGTTTCCAAGGCTAAAGTGCTGTTTGTGGTGATCTGATGTTCATTCATGTGGTAAAGTTTATTGTTGTTAATTGTCTGTGAGTCAACAAACATGCCTGTTTACCAGGAGAAAGCAGCCTACTCTAGTGCATACACTTTCAAGTCTCTTTAAGTAGAGAATGAAAAGCCCAGAGAAGCACCTTTGAAGTCATCAGCCTCCAGAAGAGAGATGGGTGTGTGTCCCCGGAAGCACCATTGCTGATGTGCATAACAGCCCAGAACTGAAGCCTGAGACCTAATTAGCCCGGATCTGCTGGACTAGGGAGGGGAGGGGAGACGATGCAGGTAAGAACATTCCAAGGTACTTGTTTTATTGCCCAAAAGGATATAATTAGTGATAAATGGAAGACACGAATGGGGGGAAAACATGGTTGTGGATCTTAATAAGTTAGGAGCAACTTACCAGAAAGAAAATAAAATGTACAACTTTCAATCAATGAGTTTCATTCACCCAGAGGAAGGCAGGAAAGGGGGAGATAAAAAAAAAAACAAACAAAAGAAAATAAAACAATTGGGAAAAAAGTAAAATAATATGGTAGAAATAATTTTAATGTAGCAGTAATCACAATGAATGTAACACACTGATCAAAAGACAGAAGTGCGGATTGAATACTGAACATAAAATCTGGCATTATTTTGTCATTAAGGGAGTAGGGAAAGAAAAGAATTTGGTTAGGCTAATAACTACATGAAAAGTATATACTAGACAAATGTAAATGAAAAGAAAACTAAATAAATTAAGTAGAATTAAAACAAAAGCCATTGAGGGCAAAAAATGGATGTGACATACTTTAAGTGCAACAATAGAGTAAGAATATATAGTCACAATGAATATAAATGTACTGGATAACATCATCTTAAAATATATAAAATGGCAGAATTATGGGAAGAAATAAAGAAGTTAACAAACATGGACAGAAATTTTAAAACAGCTCTTTCAAACTGATAGGTTAAATAGACCAAAGGTAAGCAAAGATATAAAAGATCTGAACAATACATTAAGCTGAGAAACTAATAGATATGGATGGAATTCTATATTCAACAAATAGTAAAGATACATTTTTATTTTTGAGACTGGATCATTCACACACACACACACAAAAATAACGATTTTCTAGCCACAGACTAAGCTTCTGCATTCCGAAGAATTCTATTTAATGTAGAATATATTCTAAAAAAATAAAAAGAATATATTCTTAGATCAAAATACATAAAATGAAAAATCAATGTCAAACAAAATCTAAAAATATCTCATATGTATAGAACCTAAATAACCCAGGTTAGAACAGAAATCATATGGGAAATTATAAAATACTGAAAACCAAACAGAAATTTTAAAAAACTACTCATCAAAACTTGTATGATAGCTAAAGTACTTATTTGAAAACAAGAAAGACTGAAAACAAGTCATCTAAAGGTCAAGGGGAGAAGTAGGAAAAAGAACAAACCTAGAGGAACAATGAGAGTTTTATAATAAATGTAAGATAAGAAACTTAAGAAATACTAAAAACAATAGAGAAGGTTAACAAAAACCAAAATCTGGTACTTTGAAAACATTATAAGAAAGGAACCCTATGGCACAAACAACAGGGAAATAAAGTAGACACAGTTTGGAAAAAAAATTATGAAAGAATATTATGAATGAACCCTGGCTGGGGGCTCAGTGGATAAGGCACCAGCCTGCAAACCCAAAGGCTGCTGATTTGATTCACAGCCAGGGCTCATAACCAGGTTGCAAACTAGGTTGCAAGCCAGGTCTTTAGTCAGGCCCGTAGCTGGAGGCAGGTAAAGGGCAACCATACATTGCTGTTTCTCTCCCTCTCTGCCTCTCTCCCTTACCCTCTCTCTGGAAATAATAAATAAAGTCTTTAAAAAAAAAAAAAAAAGATAAACCCAAAGATTAAAAAAAAAGAATATTATGAATGAACATTCATCAATAAATTTGAAAACTATATGACATGGATACATTACTGGAAAAATATAAAATGCCAAAATAAGAGAAACTGGAAAAATAAAATAGACCAATAAGCAATAGTGAAATTAAAATGCAGCTCTATTCTCCCCCTAAAGCCCCTGACTTATTTGTTTCTGAATTAAGTTCTACCAAAGTTTAAAAAATATAGACTACTTTGGGAAATAGAAAAAGTAAAAGCACTATAACTCATTTTATGAGACTAATAATGTATTCTTGATTCAAAATTCTGTCAAGTTGGGTAAAAAAGACCCATTTGATTTTTGAACACAGATATAAAAACAGAAGGTGAAACCTTAGGTGCAAATATAAAAGGGTACAAGTCAAAGAGAGAGCTTGGGCCAGGAAAGCAAAGATGGTTCAACCTCAGAAATTAAATTGCTACATTAATCCAAAGAAGTAAAACCACCTGATCATCTCAGATATAAAAAATCATTGTTATAGAGTTCACCATTCATTTATGAGAAAACCTCTTGCAAATTATATCTAGAAGGGACATTGTTAATATAGCAAAGATTTACAACCCTGACCTACAGCAGCCAACATACTTCAGAGAAACTTTGAACTCACTTCCCTGAAGATTAGAAGCATGGGCTGCTGCTGTGTAATGTGGTATCCAAAGTCTCAGCCAACTTCGTAAGATAAAATCAAACCCAAACAAAACTTTAATCTAATGATTGGAAGGGAGAGTATGAAATTGCCATTTGACGATGCTGTGATACAAATCTATCAGCAGCAACAGAAGAATATTAAAATAAGGGAGTTTAGGAAATTTGCCAGACACAGATAAGCTCAGAAAAATCCATTATATCTCTCCATACCACAAGCAACTAATCAGAAAGAAAAAAAAAAAAAAGATGCTTTCATAGGAGCAATAAAATTATAAATTATTTATGAATGAACAAAGAATATACATACTATCTATGGATAACATTTAAAATTATGATTAAATGAACCCTGGCTCGGGACTCAGTGGATAAGGCACCAGCCTTTTGAACCCAAAGGTCACTGGTTTGATTCCCAGCCAGGGCACATAACCAGATTGCTAGCCGGGTCTCCAGCCAGGTCCATGGCTAGAGGCAGGTGAAAGGCAACCATACATTGATGTCTCTCTCCCTCTCTGCCTCCTTCCCTTCCCCTCTCTCTAAAAATAATAAATAAAATCTTTAAAAATATTATTACATTAAGAACTTCATTTTTATGAATGGAATATTTCAACATTATAAAGATGTCAGTTCTTTTCAAACTAATGTACAACTTCAATGTGATCCAGAACAAAATTCCAGTTAATTTTTTAAGGGCTGTGACAGAATTTTCTACATATAGAAGAATATAGGTCCACAAATAGCTAAGTCACTTTGGGAAAGAAGAGGAAGAAGACAGACTTCCATGACCAGATGTTCATGATATTAACGAATGGTACAAAAACATAGAAGTAAAAAGTGTGCTGTGGGTATAAGAACAGAGAAGTGGGCCAACTGAACAGAAATAACATATATTATGATAAAGGCGAATGGGCAAGAAGGCAAATTACTTTATAGAAGGTGTGGAGAACCTTGACTCACTATACGGAGAAAACAAAGCTAGATCCCTACCTTACGCCATGTACAAAGTGGACCCTAGGTGGAGGGAAAGCCTAAATGTGAAAAGTAAAACTAGAGTGCTGATGGGAGAAGATGTAGGGTCTACAGAAAAGGAAGGACTTCCTCCAACATGACCTTAGAAGAACAAACCATTGATGATTTGGATTACAGCAAAGAAAGAGTTATATTTTTAAAAGCACCAGGTTAACAGATTAGAGATTAGAAATCATATCAGCAATGTCTAAGGCCAGTGAGAGAGACCAATATATAGAATATAAAGAACTCTGCCAATAAGCAAGAAAAAGAAAGTCTATAGAAAAATGCAAACAAAGGATATGAATAGCAATTTACACACAGAAGTAAACCTGAAGAGGTTAACAAATATAGGAGGAGATGCCCAAACTCAGTAATACAGAGAAATGTGAATTAAAGTAAGAATGGGATAACACTGTTTCCATTTTAATTGGCAAAAATTATAATCAGCTTAATAGGATCATGCATGGGCAGGCAGGACATGGGGTAATAAGAACCTTGGTGTCCTGCTGGTGGGAATGGGAATTGGTCAGGCCTCCAGAAATCCATCAAAGCAGGACTTACTCAGATGTTGTATGTGTTTATGCGGGGACTCAGAATCCCACATGAGAGCAATCTCAGAAGAAGAAAAAATCTTTGCGTGGATCCAGAGGAAGACGTGAATGCAAATGTTCAGGGCTTACTGTTTGTGTCATGGGGAAATGGAGTCTGCCTGTGTGTCGTTTAGAGGGGAAAGAGTTTGGGAGAGTGTGGTGGGTGGATATTCTGAAACACTACCCAGCAGATAGAGGCCACAAACCTGATGTACTTATAGCCACAGGCATAGCGCTTCAAAGGAAAGACAAGGTGGATCCTAGCCCAGTGCCATTTACATATTTACATATTACATATTACATATATATACAAAATATATACCTATACAGAAAACGTCTTTATTTTACAGAGATACGTACCAATTTGAGGGTTGTAGGTGTTGTTGCTGGGGGAAGGATGGGAATGGGGAATTAGAAAGAAAGTCAGAAAGTAAATAAGATAAGATAATAGAACAGTTTCCTAGGTTGATGATGACAATGGGTGAAAGGTAAATTTAACCATGTGCCTCTCTGATATCCAGAAAGCAAGCCAAAATCACTATGTTTGTTAAAAACTTCTCTATGTGTATTCTCTTTGTTTTCCTCATTTGCCACCAAACACGGACAATGTTAAATGGGAGGTCTTTAAACTTTGAAGTCACCATTGAAGGAAAGGACTAAACTTCTGGTCATGCGATTGAGAGAGGCCCAGACTTGGGCTCATCTCCTGTCCCTAGCGCCTGGTTTTACTTGGCATCCCTTTGCAGCCTAGGGGAAACTTCCAGGGAGACCTTCTGTTTTCAGAAGCGAGGCTTCGGAGAAGGCAATCCCCCAACCCCCACCTCTGCATTGTCTACACAGACTCTCTAATGGACCCGTGCTTTCCTTCCCATCGAAATGCATCCGTTTTATTAGCGACCTGATGGCCTGATAGCTGATCCCCTGGCAGTTCCACCAGGCAAATGTCGGTTGTCACAGACAACCAGGTCCTCCAACAATGTCCAGGTAATAACGTCTCAAGATTTATTTCTTTTTCTTTAAGAGTCTGTTAGGTTATTTAAATTTTATTTGCAACATGGTACAAAGCAGATGATTTGAACGTCATGGACTTTCTCTTCTGAAGTGGCCTCTACCCGTCCTAAAGGAAAAAGTAAACAATTATAGGGCCCCTCAGAGGCCAGCTCTTTTAATTCCTGCCTTAAGAATCGGTTATAACTATCTTGGTGTATCGATCCTATTTGCAGGAAGCTCTCAAACATAATACTTCCATGCCTCGTGGCCCCTTCACAAGGGAATTCCCTTTATGGTGATCCCACATCTTCCATGATACAGGTGTCAGCTTTGGTCATTATTTTGCACTTTGAAGACACAGAGTGTCTGAAAAATATCCTTTGTTCAATACATGTTCATGAATCTAAGCCTATTAATAGTTCTCCATACCGCCTTTCTTTCTCTCTCCGATCAATATCTGTTATATCAACATCTCTAACAGTGACACTAGTGTGGAAGGTTATAATTGTAGGTATTTAGCAGATTTCCTAATAATAACCTATTTTGTTATTATGGGTGTACATGGGATTTGTCACAGTACACAGTTCATCTGAACAATCCAATATTCTTTCCCTAGGTTTGCTATTGACTTAGCCTCTGTCATTCAAATAAGATTAGTAGAAGCAGATGCTATTTCTCAACAAATGACCATTCTCCCAAGTAGCAGAAACACGTCTTTAGACTTTTCCATCTAGTAGCAGTATTAAAGTTTGCTGTTTCTCCATAGAACAAGTTCAGGGGTCACAGATGTTGGGGCCTTTATAAGCACACCTGTGTGGCATGGACCCTGGGTAGAATAATTGGGAATCTTGACATTTTCCAGTTCCCTGAATCGTGGGCACATCTCTGTATCTAATTATATTTATAAAAATATACCTGTATGTGAAGGGCAAGTTTACCTCCAATTAGACAGGTGGCCTTGAATAAACTAAATCACCTCCCGAAGCCTTAGTGTTCCTCTGAGATGACATGCCTTCATCTATGTGGCAGGTGAGCACTTATTAAGTACCTGGTATGTGAGGCACCAGTGTGGGGCCTGGGGACGGAGCTGCAAACAAGAAGCAATTACTGCACTCATGGAACTCACATTCTTGTTGAAATTTAAAATACAAACAAAAACCAAAAAAGAAAATAGTGATATAGTGCAAATATTGTATAATACCTTACAGAATAGTTATAAGCCCTGGCTGGTGGTACAGTGGATAAGGCACCTGCCTTCAAACCCAAAGGTCACTGGTTCGATTCCCAGCCAGGGCACATAATCAGGTTGCAAGCCAGGTCTCCTGCCAGGTATGTGGCTGGAGGCAGGTGAAAGGCAACCACACATTGATGTCTCGCTTCCTCTCTGTCTCTCTACCATCCCCTCTCTCTAAAAATAATAAATAAAATCTTAAAAAAAAAAAAAAAGAATAGTTATAAGACAAGGTGAAATGCTGCACAGGTCATCAGAGGAAACCCGGCTATGAGCTCCTCAGCATAGTATGTGCCCGGTCAAAGGCAGTTACTTGAGTTGAAAGAAGACCTGTAGTTCAAGCTGTCATTTTTTTTTTTTTTCCTGTCCTCCTTAAAGCCAGTGGGTGTGGTGACAAGGATGCAGACCACAACCTTGAAGTGCTGCTGGAGTGCTCGTGGAAATTTTCATGGAAAAATGTTGGCTTCCTGAGACAGAGTGGGTGGGAATGCAGGGTGGGGGTCACCTCCCCTCCCACCGCATACCCCACTTGCCCACAGAAGGCACTGGGATTCTTTCCCAGGAGGTATCAGCACGTCCGCAGCTCTAGCTGGAGGTTCACTCAGGGTTAAATGGACCCATGTACGCCTACATACATGCAGCTGGGAGGGTCCAGAGAGGATGGCTCAGCATTCCCCAGACCAGT
Source organism: Noctilio leporinus (assembly GCA_004026585.1). Lineage (NCBI taxonomy): Eukaryota > Metazoa > Chordata > Mammalia > Chiroptera > Noctilionidae > Noctilio > Noctilio leporinus. The sequence goes on from PVIW01009954.1 coordinate 37,904, forward strand.
GTTCATCTTCTCTTGTCTTCCCTTCAATGTTTGCTGTGGATCTTGGGCGATTCTCTTTACGGTGGTCCAGCTACTGTTTCCTGGGGCCAAGTAAGGGGTCCTTCAAGCTGAGACCTGTCGCAAGTCTGAATTCCAGGTGGTTCTCATTGTCTTTGTCCTTGTAGGACTCACGCTTTGGGAAGGGTAGGAGCTACTTTGAGGGCTGGGATGGAACTGGGCCTGGTCATTCCCTGTGGCCTGGCAAGTCTTTCCAGACTTCTGAGTTTTCCTCGGCCTTGCACAGAAACTTGGCTCAGGTTCCCTGCTTTATGAAACCACTTAATGTGTAGTCACTTGATAGACTGAGAATATCTCTGGCGCTATAATTTGTGGTCCTTTTGGAAAGGACTGTGAAGAATGATTGAAAGGTACAGAGAGGGAAGCAAAAAAAGAAGTAGCGTGGCTACACAAGTCAGCAGAAATCAAGTCTGAATTTGTGAGCCACGCAGTGGCGTGAAAGCCAAGACATTGGAAATAAAACGAGCAAGCCCGTTTTTATATTACCCTTACTTAAGTATTTGTTACATCCGTAACAACACTGCAGCCTGTTGGCTTTTTCTTGGGGACGTTCATTCTTGGGCTCTTGGCTTTTGTCTTCCTACAGCAAGGAGTCACTTGCACTCCCTGACATGGCTCTTGGCTATGAAGCTGGCAAGATGGGTGCGTGGTGGGGACTAATGTCTTCTCCGGCTGCTGATCTTTGCCTGAGTAGGCCAACCCAAACATGCCAAATCCCTGAACTTGTCAAAAGGAGTTTAGCTGGGTTACAGAGAATTCCAATGATAGCTTCTGGAAAACACAGCCAGGCCTAACAGTTCAGATATGTCACAACAGACCGAGAGTGAACATTCCTTTCTAAGGCAAAAAAAAAAAAAAAAAAAAAAAAAAAAGGCCACCTTTCCTGTAGGAATTCGATATGACATAGGTTTGAAGATACTCAGCGTGAAGATTTCATGTTGTATACGCTGGCCAATACCTGAAGGTAAATTCATTAACCGGATTGTATTTCAAGCCTGAAGAGGAATGTCAGAGGTGAGCGTGATTTAACCGCCCACGGCCACGTGGACATTTTGGGGCAGCTGTGTCAGACATTCAAGTCAAGTTGGGGCATGAGTGACCTCTCACATCTAAAGGAGCGTTTACTTTTTGTAAGTTTATCCTCTAATTAAAAAAAAAAAATAGTGTTTGCTGACATACAGCTTTCATTAAGCTGCCAGAGACTTAAGATAATAGCAGGAAGTTCTGCAAAGATAAACGCACTATGGTCTCAGGGAAGAAGGGAACTTAGTCAATTAAATCATTAATGGATATTTGAAATGCCTTTATAATGGGGCGCCAAGGCAGCCCGCATATTCAAATAAAGGAGAAAACATCTTATCTCTCTCCACGCCTTGTTGGGGCCAAGTGACTCTCCCTTGAACTTACTCTGTTTATAGATGGCAAGGAATGAGGTTTATTTGAACTGGTTTTGTTTTGAGTTGGTGTGGATTTTTCCTCTTTGCGTCTCTCAGCCTGGTTGTTCTTTCTTTCTTTTCTTTTCTTTCTTTCTTTCTTTTTTTTTTTTGTAGCAGTGCCAGAGTTTATCACACTCCCTTCTGGGTAGTGTTAATGCTTTAGTCACTTCCCGTCTGCAGAACAATTGTAACCTTCACCAGAGTTCTGGGTGTTAAGGCCACATGGAGAAGTTGTTACCTACAATGGCCAAAAGTTCGTAAAAAGTGAGCGATGCGGAACCTGTTTGCAGAGAAGGACTGTTCTAGGTTCAGCACATACCCATCAAATAAATGGGAAGAAAAGAGCAGCTCCTGTGAACAGACCAATGTTCTCGTTTACCTAAGTACACATTAAGGATCTATGTGAGGTCTCCACGCGGTGGGAATACCCCAGAAGGGAATCAGCGAGCATCAGAATCACCAGGGGAGTTGGTAAAAACAGGAGTCGCAGGTCTCTAAATCAGCCAGGCCTGGGTGCGGTGGATGCTGAGGATTTGCAGGTCTAACAAGTTCCCGGGAGACGCAGGTGCTGTGAGTCCAGGGAGAGCACATGTTGAGAACCACTGATATCAGTGAGGCCAAAATGAAAGGGAGCTGGAATTCCATGCGGGACCCAACACTTCAATTCTCTTGTACTGTTGCAAGGAGAAGACCCCTTAGGAAAGGTAATTTTGTGGTGGGCCTGAATGGGAACCCTTCCTGGCTTTATGGAATAGATGTGTCTCAACAACGCAATGGTCAACTGAACACATGAATGCCTAAATGAAGAAAACACAAATGCATCCTGTTTGCTTATTGACCTCTTCCCTGAAGTCCGGGACATATTTCCTCCAAGTGGAATTCCCCGGGAGAGCTTAGTAGGAACTCTTCAGCGAGGAGGAGGTGCCATGTCATGCCTGTGACCTGCTGGGTGTAGGGTCCTGGGGTGGGTGCTGCACCATTTTCTTGATTTTGTGAGCTCTCTTCTCAGCCTCTGTACCTTGTTATTCCAGGTCAACCCTCGGCTCTTTTCTCCTGTTCCTGGAGATTGACTGACCCTGCATGCCACACTCTCGTTTAGCTTCCCTTTCATCACCCAGGCTGATCTGATGTTCGCAGATACTTAACGTCTGACTTCATTGATAGAAATTGGGACCTAAGTCTTTTGCCATCTCTTGAGAATGCCTTCAGGTTACGTCGTCAAGCTATGGAAAATAAACCAGTGCCCTAATTTATCAAGCCCCGATTCAAACTTGCCACACACACACACACACACACACACAAATGTATTTACAATCAAGATAAAATGTGCAGGGATTTTCACTTCCCAGCATTTATAAAGTGGGAACAAGTAGTAAAATCATGTGATAGTGGAAGTAGCAAAGAATTTTACTGCTGGACTATCTCTCTCCATTGAAACTCAGGAGCTACTGGGGACAGGTGGGGACAAGGATCGTCTGTGCTCCCCAGATGAGGAGCCGCACTCGTGCATTCTTTCTTTGGAAAAGTTTTCAAGGAATTTGCAGAATGTAAATGGACCATTATCTTAATGATCCAAAACGTGTCAGCCAAAGTGAGGAATACATATCATATTCTTGGGTTGTGGTTCAGCGTTGGATCGAGCTACAGATAAAATTGCAGGTATCGCTGCCCGAGGCTTGGAAATTGGCAGGAAAGGGGAGCAGCTTTAGTTGGGGTAACTCTTCCTGTGCACGGGGAGGACAAGGAAAGAGAAGAAACAGATTTTTCCATCACTTCAGCGCTACTTCTTTGACCTCAAAAACTTATCAGTATTGGGCCTTGGAAGCTGTTGGCACTTGCAAAGAAGTCAGCGATCATTCTTTGCCTCCCTCTCTCAGTGTGTCCTTCTTCATCTCCTTTTTATCCAGACTTCTTCCCTCTTCCACCCCTTTATAGTCCGGGCCGCTGTGGGGCTGGCCTCCTGGCCTCCTGGCCACTCTCTGCCATCATGCTTTGGGCTTCCTGTGCTTCCTCATAAATGTGCTTGAAGGATCACTGTGGTTTCTCAGTTACAAGCTGGAGATGGGGTGACAGTTTAGTGGGCAGTCCAGCTGCCCTGGGAGCTTGAGTCATCCACGCCCGTCTGCCCTCTGTGCGCCCAGCTGCTCGGGCCTCCGCTGTCCCATGGGCTGCGCAGCCTGAAGCCCCTGCTGGCTCAGAAATTCGCTCCCCTTGTCTTGAGGGATTCGTCGGACCATGGGGACGATGAAGAGGTCTGGCATGCTCAGAGTTCTCTCTTTGATGAATTTTAAGAAACCACTGTGTTTTTGTTTGTTTGCTTTGGTTTGCTGGTTTGTATTTTGGTACGGTTGCCTTTTATGTGCCTCCAGCCGGGCACTGGCTGGAGACCTGGCCTGTAACCCAGGTAGGTATGTGCCGACTGGGACCCAAACTGGCGATCCTTGGGTTCGCAGGTCAGTGCTCAGTCCACTGAGTCACAGCAGCCAGGGTGAAACCATGGTTGTTAACGTGGCATGATCACTGGTTGCTCTGCTCCAAGGAGGAAAAGGATTTCTAAATTATATTGTTTTCTTTGTGCCTCCAAATTTTTATTGAGGTGAATATTTAGCCCTTGAACGAGCCTTGTTCTGCATCCTTGGTCAGGTCGAGATGAAGACAGGAGGAAATGGAAATATCACCGGGGTGATTAGGAGCTTGGGGTTTCAAGCACCATCCTTCAGGTTCCAGAAGTCATGCTGAGGATCAAAATGTACTTCTCTCTCCAAGGCTCTTCCGGAAGGACTATTTTCAGACGTAAGAGCCTTTTTCATGTGCGCCCCGAGCCGCTTTGCCTTACCTGCCCCACTCACCTGCTGCAATCGTGTGCTCCTTCTGGAAACCCAGTGTGTGCAGGGCGAAGGTGAGGCGGGGCGGGGCGGGGTGGGGTGACAGGCCCTGGCTTAAGGCTGCCCGACCTTCGCTCCCTGGACAGGGGATGCCGGCGCGATTTGCAGAATGTATTTTCTCTGGGGCTTCATCAGAGCTCTACACGCGATATTCTGGAGTCCTCGGCGGAACGTCGTCCTGAATGCTTCCAAATGTTTTCCGAGGCAGCAATCCTTCAATGTTTTCTCAGTAAGGAAATCAAATTGCCTGATATAATGTTTATTCCTTGAGTCATAAAACATACCGTGTGTTCAGTATTGAGTCCAACAGCTTCTGTTCCTTCCTTCCACCCGCGCGCCCCAGGCATGCGCTTTCCGCAGGTGCGGGCTGCCAAGTGGCGGGTCGTGAGAACGCAGTGGGAACTCCGAGGGGAAAGGGACACGTCCAAGTGGGGAGCCTGAGGGGGCCCCCAGGGAGCAGGACGCAGGGGCTGCATCAGGAAGGCTGAGGAGCCGCTGACCTGGAGATACGGGGACAGGAATGGCATTTCCGGATGGACAGGCAGCACAAGCAACTGCAGGGCATTGGGAAACTGTTGTGCACACCCGTGCGACCTGGGGGCCACACTCACCCGCAGTTCTTGTTCAATTACCTGTTCAATTCGGGTAACTCAAGTCACAAGCAACGGTTGTGTGTGCTTGATGGCGGATTTGTCCCTCTGCAGAGACCTGGACCCTCTTTTGCGGTCTCCCCTGTCGATGAGAGAAAACTCAAGCAAAGCCAGGACACACTTCGCCCCGCGTCTGCATACCGGAACCCCGAAGTACAAATTGCACTTTTGCTGGGCTCTCTGTGCCTCTGCCTGTGCAGGGTGGGGACTGTCGGGGTGGGGACTGTGTGTGGGCACATAGACCAGAAGCCGATGAATTCACGTCCTTGATCTCCATGTGCCTCACAGAGCCCAGGCCTGGCTGTCTTTTCCGGTTCCAGCCTGGCCCCGATTCTGGCCATGTTATAGCTCCTCATTTATTTTTCCAGTCTTCATCAGCTGTGCTTCTCACTAATTGTCTTCACATCCCATTAGCATTTTCTAGGATCATCCCCAAGGAGGAGAATCGATACACCGACCCATCATTCTGGTTAAATGTTGGCAGACGCCTTGTATAGCTTTAGAAAACATACATTAAGCAATTCAGCTGAAAGCCTGTTGCAACAAGCCATTTAATTTTAATGAACTATCTGCACTGAATGGGGTTTTGTCATATTTACACTGTACCTTTCACTAACTAATTTCCTCTTAAGCCCCCCACCCCCCCCCAAAAAAAAAAGTAAAGAAAAGTAAATTACTTCCCGAGGATAGAGACGGAAAAGTACGAAGGCCGCAATTCCTTGCTTGGAATGATTTCCTGAAGCTGCATGGTCTTCCCTGTGTACAGTTGAGGAATGGGGAAGGGCCCTGAAAGACCCCAGATTTCCTCTGCCCCTCAAGAGTCCCCTCCCATTTTGATGAGGTGGTTTTAGATACACAAGTAAGCCTGTAAAAAAGTACTCTGTTTTGGAGTGGTTGAAGACCTACCGGACCATGGAACCCAGCAAAAGCTACAACTAGAAGCAGCGGGAGTGGCCACCGGTGGTAGTTTCAGTACAGGTTTGAGACCTCAGCGCAGCTCACTGCACATGAGAAGAGGAGTTGCCCAAAAGTAAAGATCACAGGTTTCTTCTCTGACGAGCTAGGGGTCCCCGGGAAGCCGTATTATCCAGTGGCCTGTCCAGGCCGGGGCTGTAGAATCAATGGTCCAGCCCGAGTGACCCGCACACCTCCAGCTCAGGGATGGAGCCATTATTTACCCAGAAAGGCAGCGGTTGTGGTGTGGAGGCTGGGAAATGAGTCTGGTTCTGTTTCCTGTCAAGGTGGGCCCTGTAGCAGGAGCTGACCCTGGCCCAGGCTGTTGGTTGCTCGCTGGTTCCTACTAGGGATGGCGTGCCAGGCAAGCGGCCCGTGGAACAGTGGCTGTGTTACACGAGGGTTAAGTCCCCAGGGAACGCTTGCTATATGTAGACGTGTATTTCCGTACACGTGTATTCACAAGCCTTGTCTTGCCTTAGTTCTCCTGAAAGCAGAGCTCCAGACAAAGACTTGCATGCCGGTGGTTAACTTAAAAAGTGATTCTAGGTGGCATGAGTGAAGGAAAAGGGAAGAAAGCAAGTCAGTAAAGGAATTTGTTACTGAGCTGAACACTAGGTGGGCAGCTGGCGCCCCATCCCATGGGACCTTCTGAGGAGCTTAGGGGGTGCATCTCAGAAATCTCAGCACAAGCCAAGCAGAGGGATGTGTTGGCTCACCAGCCCCCACCAAGCTGGCCGAGGTCACCCCCAGGGCTCTACCCAATCTGCACCTTCTGGTCCCACACTGAGGCCTCAGAGAGGCTGCAGGGCAGAAAAGGAAGCGCAGGAGACGCGGGACATGGTTAGGTATTGCTGGGCAGCCCTGGGACGGTGCTGGCCTGAGCTGCATTGGACTAGTCATCTCTCTGGTGCCTGCAGCACGAGCTCCGCTGAGAAGGTCTCCGGAGGCCGGCAGGTTGTGTCTGGCACGAGCCTCAGTCTAACTGATACGTGGTCAGTGTGATTTGTGGGTTAGTTCATTTCATCATTATATCTGGTCCAGGTCCAAGGCTGTGAAGTAACTCACGAGAAACACCCTGCACCTTCCCTGATCTGGATGAGGCTGTTGTTTTCTGGTGGGATCTTGTCCTCCACTGTTTCTAAAGCTCTCTTAGAGTTCTGCTTTTAGCCTAAAATAGAAAGGATCCTTTTTCCCTCAATGCCTTTTAAAAATTGAAAGATAATTTACATACCATTAAATGCACAGATTTTGTGTTTAGTTCTATTACTTTTGATAAATGCATATAACTGTATAACCCACACCCTTAGCAAGACATAGAATATTCTCATCTTCCCAGATTAATCCTTCCACCCCCCAACTCCAGAAGCAATCACTGACTTGATTTCTATCATCGTATACTAATTTTCTCATGTTAAAAAATCTCCACATAATAGAATCCTCTGATGGGTACTTATTTTGTATATGGCTTCTTTCATTCAGTGTAGTGTTCTGGAAATCCATCCGTACATTGTTTCATGTCTCTGATTTTGTACCTTTTTATTGTCATGTAGTCTTCTATTGTACGACTCTACCACAGATTGTTTATCCATTCTGCTATTTACAGATTGACACCTGTGGTTTTCAATTTGTAGCTGTTATGAGTACAGCTGCTATGAACAAGCCTTCCTGGAGACATGTGTTTTCATTTCTCTTGTCTAAATACCTAGGAGACTGCTGATTCGTGGGATTGATGTATATTTTCACTATATAACAAAAGTGGTTGTAACATTGCACACTCCCACCAGAATGTAGGCGAGGTCTGGTAGCTCCAGACCCTTGCCAATATTGGGTGATTTCAGTCTTTTCCATTGTAGTCATTCTGGTGGGGATGTCCCAGCATTTCGTTGTACTTTTAGTTTACATTTCCCTAATGGCTAATGATGTTAAGTACCACTTCTACTGCTCATTGGTTATTTGAATATTTTCTTTGGTCAATGTCTGTTCACATCTTTCGCTCATTTTTTATTGGGTTGTTTCTCTTTTTATTGTTAAGTGCATGATTTTTTACGTATTCCAGAATCAAGTCCTTCATCAGATATATGCATTACAGATGTTTCCCCCCTACCCCAATTTGTGGCTTGACTATTCCTTTTCTTAACAGCATCGACTGCCAAGCAGAAATGTAAAATTTTGACTTTGTTCAGTAATTGTGTTTTGCTTTGATGTTTAATGCTTTCTCTGTCCTCTCTAAATCATCTTTGCCGATTCCAAGGTCATAAAGATGTATTCGTAAGTTTTCTTAGAGGAGCTTTGTAGTTTTATGAGGCATGTGGCAGATTGTTCTGGAGAGTCTATGCCAATTTATATTTCTTACCAAGAGGAGTTGGTAGTCAGTAGTTTTTATTACCTCTGAACACTGGTGGAGACGTTGCTTTGCAGGCTGATGAATCATAGGGTCCTTTGGAAACCTTGACTCCATTCTCCCTCTTGACTTTAAGATCTGCCCCTGAAAATGGTATGTGATTTGGGTCAGGGATGAAAAATAGTTTCTATATATGTTCCTTGCATTTACTTTGGGTGATGCTACCCCCAGCCTTACATGTGCTTGTCATCATCCACAGGGTCACTCTGACTTATGTTAAATGCCCGTGTTGACGCCTCTTGTCTCAAATGAATGGGCTTTTTATTTAACCGTTGCTGCTGAATTTGTGGGGGCTGCCAGGTCATGAAAATGATGTTTGTTTGAATTTGGCAGAATGAAAAATTGGACTTATATTTACTTTTTTCGTGTTCCCAAGGCTATTCTCTCCACTTACCCCTAACAATACTCTTTTGATTTTATGAAGACGTCTTTACAGAAAAGCATGAAAAGGCAGCAAAGGTTCATGGCATGTTCTGGGTGTCATGCGGGTGCAGAGCCTCTCTGTTCTTCAGTGCCGGCCAGTGAAGATGCAAAGAGGGCCTCCTGGATTATACAATCAAAGTAGGACTGGAACTGTGTTTTCCGAAATTGCATATTGATTGTACAGATTGTCCCAGAATACCAGCTGGTCATGAATTTATGCCCTTGGGCAGAGAGCAGGAACATTTGGGTTCTCGGAGTAAGAGCACTGGCATCAGAAGTTTGGGATTATGTTCTGAGACCTGTTCGTTTCTATCAATGTGATTTTCGGTGTGTCACATATCTGCTGTGAGTTCGGTCTTCTCACGTGTAAATACGAACAATAATAGCTAGTGAGTTAGAACAGACTAAGCAAGCTCAACTGAAGCAGCTCTGCAACTCCAAGTCTTTGTGGCTTTAGTGATGAAGCCTAATTTTTTTTCTTGAGCAACATTTTATTTAATCTCTACACAGCTCCTGCTGGTCTTCAGGGCATCGCTTCCACCTGGTGACTCAGAAATCAAAGATTGCTTTATCCTATCCTTGCCTTCTCCCTGCGGGGCTTCCGAAGTCACCATGACAGAAAGTGGGAGACAAGAAGCACCATGACGGTGAACAGCCTTGACCTGGAAGTGACACCCATCATCTCTGCTCCCAGTGTCTGCAAGCAAGTCACAAGTTCCCCCCGCAGGGGGCTGGGAAACACAAGAGAGGGAGCACATGCACTTCTGGGAGCATTTTCCTACCTGTGCCACATGTAATGCTATTTCTTACTATCCCAATTAAGACATGTGCTGGTCTAGATATGTTTGCTGGCGTTGGTGCACCCTTACCAGTTTTTCACCCTTGCCTCACTTCCAAGTAGAGGCAGTGACCGTGATTCTTTTTAAACGGGTTCTTCAACAAACAACAAGTGTTGGCGAGGATGCGGGGCAAAGGGAACCCTCATACACTGTTGGTGGGAATGTAGGCTGGTGCAGCCACTGTGGAAAACAGTATGGGGTTTCCTTAAAAAACTAAAAATGGAACTGCCTTTTGATCCAGCAATTCCACTACTTGGACTATACCCAAAGAATCCTGAAACACCAATTCATAAGA